>CM021109.1:72231941-72283500 GCA_007115665.2 Sequoiadendron giganteum
GGTAAAAGTACAAACTTGTGTCACACTTTATAAAGGAATCAACCAACATGAGAAAAATTTCTCAACTTCAACCACATAAAAGTGGTATTTATGTTTTGAATTTAAAAATGATGTAAACTAATAAAATGTAGAACTTTTGTTGAAGTTTATTCCTATTATTTTAAAAAAAAATTGATATTTTTTTATCAATTTAAAAGAAGATTTTGTTATGCTAAAAATTTCAAGAAAAAGTGACGTTTAGTTCACGTTAAGAAACAAATAGAAAAAAAATTCATTTTCTCTTGATTTTTTTTCTAGATAGCTAACTTCAATATCTAGGGCATGGAATTTTTTTTTTAAATTTTGATGTACATTTTTCTCGTAATAACATTTTAAAGTCAAACTAACCCAAATTTGATAGTTTTTAGTTCACGTAAACTATTTTTTTTTTCATTTAAAAAAAATAAAATATACCCTTTTGAAGAGGATTGTCTCCTCTAGGGCATCATATATTTTCCAATTTTTTTTGTGATGATTTACTATTTTTTATTTAATTTCAACTGAGCCTCTTTTTTACTTTGAACAACCTACTTGCAATATTTAAAAATAGCTATATACTAAAACTAATCAAAATATAAATATATATAAATATATATATATATATATATATATATATATATATATATATATATATATATTTGGATTAAGCACTGTGAGCTCTACAAAAAGATATTTTTATTTTTATTTTTAAAATAATTTTGATTGAAGAAATATTCAATAGAAGTTGAAAATTTCTAGAAATTTGAGAAAATGGTGACTTTGTTGTCATGCCACTTGCCATGTGGATGTATTCGCTCGAATAGGATCTGGTCGAATCCTATTCAGACGAAACACTTCTAATAGAAATCCCACATATAAAATACGCCAATTTGAAAGCCAAATTCAAAGTTTCGGAGGGAAAATTAATTTTTTTTGGTTTCGGTTGAAACCTTCTACGCCACGTATGTGCCACATGGTTTCGGCCGAAACAATTCAGACCAAAAATATTTTTCTCAGAACTATCTATTTGGTCGAAAGGCTGACATAGGTTTGTGCTTTTACCCGACAATATTGACAAATTATTACAATTATCCACCTAACCATAAAAAGGTACTCGCATGACCCCAAATGGTCCAAAATGGCCTTATTTGCACAAAACAACACAAATCAACTCAAAACCAATGTTGGATCTAACAAATTTGAAACCTTTACAAAATGACAACAAATGTATCAAAATGGATGCCCCTACATCACATCTATCATGACGTGGCAAAAATACCCTACCTTGTGGATTTTCATTGCTAAAATTATTGCACTAGCATATGATTTAAATTTATGATGATGGTCTTTGATAGTTGGGTTGGGATTTTCAAAATATAAACATCTTGATTGAGTTCCACCATAGCTCTTTGTGGTAAAGTGTTGTTTTATAGATTTAGTGGATTCAAGGTTTTGAGTTGTTGGATTAGGATGAGGATGCATGGATTTGGGTTGAATGCTTGAGAATTGGAATTTTATATTTGGATGTTTAGATTGAAATTTTTTATATTTTGATCAGGATGTTGTGATTGGAAAGTTGAGCTAGATTTAGGATCTATACAAATTTAGATTTTGTATTATGATCACAATTAGGAACAATAATTGTATTAGATTGTGAATCTTTGCAAGATAATTGTAAAGGTTGGTGGGCCTAGTTAATAGCTATTTTTCTTCCATTTAGTTCATATCTTTTAATATTTTAAGTTTCTTATTTCATAGAAATTCTTGAAAATTATATGTCTTTTATGCATCCTAAATAAAACTTTGATATGTGGAAATATAATTATGATATGATGATATTTGCATCGATAAACGTGTGAATATTCATGAAATTTACTCTGAATCCATGTTTAATTTATGGTTTTTAATGATGTGTATACTTTAGATAAAACTAACCTCTTATAGCTAGAAGAGTTGTAACTTGTAGCAACTGGATCAAGACCAACCCGCAACCAATGGATTCCAAGAAAATTGTAGGGGAGAGTGGAGAATGCTAAAAACATGATAGTTATAGGAAATGATGGAAGAAATCATTAAAGTGCTTAATCATGAGTAACACCAGATCATCTAATAAGATAACAAGAGGAAGAAGAAATTTGTATTGATAAGGAAGCTAACATCATTGTTTTCATAAAGCATGTCTCTATCAAACCGTTAGGGAAAAGTTTCAATTCTATTTCTCTTCTTTTGGTCTTTTTCAATTATGGTTTCAACTACAAAAACTATTACTCTCCATATTCTTGAGGGAGAGTGGACATATGCATTTAATTTCTATTTTTAGTCCTTGTGTGAATAAAAATCCTCATGAGCTTATATATTTGGATCAGTGGTTGAGGAGCAGATCTAGTTAGAGAATATAGTTGATAGTTCCAATTTTTTTTTTAATAGACAATACTTCATTGTTAATTTTCTATTATTTAGTTTCAATGGATATACACTAATGAATGAGAGATTTGTAGAGATTCTTGTCATCTTGTAAGAGTTTAGTTTTTATGCAATAAAGGCATTTCAGTTTATGTTATGATTGGTTGGTTCAAGTAGTGTACATTTGGTTTCCCCTACAGGCACAACAACTTGAGAAAGGGCCACTTGAGATACTATTCACCCATCTTGATTTTTTTCATTAGATTAGATGATTATACTATTACATTAATTTCAAGTAAACTCTTAATTACATGCACATGAATGATATGTTATATCATGAATTATGCTCTGGAATGTTTCCTTGAGTTGTTCTCTAGACAAGTTAAGTAGTTAGGAGCCAATAGTATTAGTGAATTGTAGATTTCATATTTAGTAGTTAACAGTTACAGTATTAAGCCGAAGGTACCTGTAGCATAAGTAGCAGATTAAGTTATTTCCCCTATTTTCCATGTTGATACTTTATTTCCTTTTTTAGCCTTTATAGTTTTCTTTTACATGTGTAAACCACCTAAACTCACTGATATAGGCTATATGTAGAGTGAATTAATGCATATATAGTGCTAGAATCATCAAAAACTTATGAATCCCTAGTTGATAATTAAATGAAGCCTTTGAAAGAGTTTGGTGATGTTGAATTGTTCGACTAGGAACCCCTCCTCTGAATTGTGTGTCTAACACCAAGCTATCTAAGCATTAGAAACACCTTAAAAAGGTAATACACACCTATTTCATGTAATGTGAAAATTTGGATTGATTTATTTTGCATTATTCTTTGATTGGATACACTAACTCATTTTTTATTTTTTATACATATTTCTTTTGTTCTTTCTTTTCAATTTTTGGATGCATTTCATTTTTAACAAATTCATTTTAATTTTGTGCTTGTGTTGGAATTTGTACTTTCTTTGCTTTGGTGTTTGATTGAAATATTTTTCTTCTTTGTAATACTTAACTATGAATTATCAATGATGTTTTTGGTCCCAATCAATCGGTTTAGGATGTTTAGAATGATTTAGAGGAAATCAAGCATCTTGCTTATAGGAATTGGTAAAACTCTTAGAAGCTAGGCTTCTTAAGAATTTTTATGTTCTTCATAAATTATCTCCATGTTTAGGATTTGAGTTTCATTATGATAATTATATAGATAAGTACATGAATGATATCACCTAGATATTGTTTATGCTATTCTAGAGTGAATTTTCTAGTTGGTTCAATGTAAATTTTATTTAGCCTGCTAGTTGTCAATTAGTCATTTTAATCATCACCTCTAAGTTGTCTATCTTGGATTTCATGAATTCAACTTACAATATGAGATTATCTCTAATTTTTGTTTCTCTTGGCTTGTCAAGTTCCTAAAATAGGGAGCTATATGGAGTGGCATTGAACATATTTATTAAAGTGAGAGGGAAAAGACTATGTATTGAGTTGTCATATGAAATTCCTAAAAAAATTATTATATGACACATCACATGTAAGTGTGGGATTTTTCTTTTATGGAATGAATTAATGGGTTTGATCATGTGCTCTCAAAATAATTTTTGTTTCTTGGAAAGGTAGGAAATTTAATGTAAGAGGTATTAACTTCATAGTTAGTAAAGAAGGTATAACTATGACCACTATCTATCAACTAGGGGTTTGAAAGATCCATTAAGCTAGTAAAGTGAAGAGGAAAGAGGAATTAGAGGCTTTTCTTAAGGGGAGGAAAAACTAGAAAGGCATTAGTTGGGTTGTCTTTGCATTTCCCTACCTATTCCTTAAGACAAAGTGAGCTTTCATTTGATCAAATGTGTTACATTTTAAGGGTCATATAAATGCATATTCTCTTACCATTTTCCCCTTCTTAATCAATTTAGACACATAAAAAATGTTAGTGTTACTTTCTATTTGTTAATATCCATTGCACACTATGAGGTTGATGTTGTGCTAGATAAAGGCAATCTCCCTCTATGCTAAGCTTTCAATATTTGATTTTAAAAATGAATATTGTCATATTGTAGCCTAACCCTAGGGATTTTATGGTTAAGGAGGGATCTTCTAATGAATACCTTGAATCCTTCAAAGAGTAAAGATTTTCTTCCCACTATGATAGATGAAAAACTATCTATGATAGATGACAAAGATAATATTAGATAACAAGTTGTACCTTTGTATAGGAGGTAACCAAAGTAGGCACTTGTACTACTACATAGGAGGGTAAATTAAATTCAAGAGTGGTAGTCTTTTGTAATACTATAGGTGCATTTAGGACCAAAGAAGATGGAAGACATGATAATAAATTCATGATATAAATATCAATAGTAGATAATTATACTAAAGAAATGATAATAAAGAATGTTGCTTGCAATAATTGTCCTCTTTGAAAGTTATAGAAATGAATGTCGAATACCAAAAACCATTTAAATTTTGCTTACAAAATCTCCATAACTTTGAAGTTGTATACATTAAACCTTAAAAGAATTACTTGAATGTGATGATGCTCAAACTATACAATAACTGAATAAAGTTACTACAAAAGTAGTGAAGTGACTTATTAACAATTCCATTAAAAAAGATTATCATAAATGCCTAAAATAACCATATTTATTAAAATCAATAACATGAAATATAAATTTTAAAACTATAAAAAAAATATAAAAATAGATAAGATATCAGCCGATATCCTTACTAATCAATCCAAAAAAAAAAATTAATTAATAGTCTTCCGACACTTAAATGTCAAAACATGTGCAGCACAACACATATTATTAATCCCTATCATAATAATAATATACTATATGAATATTAATTATGATAGCTTCCAACAAGTTAAAGCAAAATACAGGTCGCACGAGAACAAAGTTGAAATTAATTAATACTGAAATCTGATCAGAGCCCTCAAAAATCTCCACGCTGCCCTTCGAGTCAAACATTAAAACATTAAAGAACATATATGATGAGTGTGAAAGATTTGTCGGCGGATTGTCAATATTTGAAAACATTATAGTTCCTTTGTCAAGAACACATAAATCAAACCATTTTGAATTTTTATTTAAAAAAATGGAAGGAAAGCACTGTAACAAATTGATTGTCATGGTAAAGCCATTCCAACTGTATCTAGATGGCCTGCGTGCTCACCAAGCCATTCTTGTTATTGATTATTGAAGTGGACCTCACATATATTAACATACTTGGAGTTTTCTTTGGCCACACTCCAAGTTTTTATCATCCAAATTGACCATGGGTGGACGAAACCAGGAGAAGTAGTTCACTATAAATAACGTAATCATGCAAGGGAGAATAAACCCAAGAAAAATCTGAAAACACCAACATGGCAGCGTACATGTTCAAGAGGCACGTGCTATTATTTCTACTCATGGTGGCGTGGAAAGTAGCATCCTCCTCCTCCACTGAGATCGAAAAATGTAATCAACTGATGGAAAAGCTGATGGCCTACGGTAACGTTCCAGGAGCTCAGTTGGCTGTGGCCAAAGATGGTCATCTAAAATATTTCAAAGCATTTGGAGTCGCCAATTTACAAAATGGCGAGTTACTGACGACCCGCCACATTATGAGATACAACAGCATCTCCAAACTCATTACAGGAGTCGCCATTCTCAAACTTATTCAGGTATTTTAAAGAAAGCTAAACGGTATAAATTCTTACCCTATATACTAAACTCTTCGCATATGTAGTTAGCATAACTTGGACTCAAAATGCATATTACATTGATTTCTTAAGGTTTTTGACGCAGGAAGGGCGGTTGAGTCTGGAAGACAAACCCTTTGCTTTTCTGGACAACCTGTCGCCTCCAAGATGTGTTGCAGTCGACCCATGAATATTCAACATTACAGTACAACATATGTTGCAACACTGTGGAGGGTGGAATGACAGCTTACCAGAACGCAACGTTTTCATACTCCCAGTGGCTCTCTACGCATCACACGCTCTAGGTCACCCTGCGCCTCCTACAGTCTACGACGCCATTCGTTGCATGAAGGGCGTACCGCTGGATTTCAATCCTAGGTCTGCCATGCACTACTCTAGTTTGGGTTATTCTATTCTTGGAAGAGTCATTGAGAAACTCACGGGAATGACATATGCAAATTATATGCAGAAACATATTTTCATTCCTTTGGGTCTCACAGGGCTGGGACTGGCAGAATCACCCGAAGAACGTCTGGCACAAAATGAGGTTCACTACCACGGCTTTAACAGCGTCGACAACCTCGTGCTTTCCATATTTCCAGGCCAAGGTTACGTTAATGGCAGCTACGGCGTCGTGGATTATGGAATGCTCGACTCGACTGCGGGTTGGAAAGGAAATGCTGCGAATGTGGTTAGATTTATAGATCACATTGATGGGCTTCGATAGCCTGCGATTCTGAAACCGCATATGGTTAACGTGATGCTGAATGCTCAAATGCCCTCCAACAGAAGTTTAATAGGAGATCGTTACTTTGATCATTCAAGGGGACTGAATGTTTATGTGAGTGTGGGTAGAAACTGAGTTTTCAACACGGCGGTGCAAATTATGGGGCCATGTCTCTGGTCATGAGACTCATGGAAATCAACGTAACGTTTGCGTTTCTATTGAACACTTGTCCTCTCGGGGAGTTTGTGTATGATGCCATAGGTAACCTCACCACTCTTGCTCACACTATTAAGGATTGACCAGTCAACCTTACTGCCTAAGGATAGTCCTTAATGTCTCGAAAATAAAATTTGAGTGGCCCTCTAGGGCTGGCCCCTACTATTTGTAGGCAACCAAGTATAATAATTGAGGGAATGGAAATTTACTTTTAATATATTACTATAATTTGTTGTAATTTGTGTATAGATATTTTTTAAAAATAGTATATATTTTAATGATTTTGGTTTGATTGGATATTTTATTTTCTAATAAGATATTTTGTTTTTGATAAAAAGGTAAAACGGGTTTTACAGGGACCCAAAACCACAAAGTTTACAAAACAGAAAAGGGGACACCAAGATCCCATCAAAAAAACCAGCTGCCCAAGAAAAGACCAGCAGCAACCAAACGAAAAAGATCAGGAGGGTCAAGACGAAAGGAACAGCAAAGTAAGCACCAAGAAAACCTCAGCCGCTAATTCAGAGTCTTGAGGAAAGACTCTGTCTCTACCTCCAGATTCTACATATCATTGACACCCTTTTTAAAATTTTGAATCATCTTCGAAGTAAGGGGGGCCTTGCACTTCAGATTGGCTCTGGTTCTTCTAGAAATACCAGCTTCGGTATCCTGGCTTTTATCCTTTGTTTCCTCCAGATCCACCACAAGAGAACCCTATTGGGCTTTGTCGAGCTTCTCATTCATCGCGTTAATGATAATAGCATTGTGTCTTGCCATGCGGTTGTTTTGCTCAGCCACGGTTTTGATGGTATTCCATATATTCTCAATCTTGGAATCCATATTTTTGCTACTGTGATCCACATTTTTCTTTTCAATTTCAGCAATATTTGCGCCCTGCTCATCAATCTTGCTTTGCAGAGCCCAATTTTTAACTTTCCACTCATTAATTTCAGTGAAAGTCCATTCCAGGAGTTTGAAGTGGGACTCAGAATTGGTTTTGGCTAGGTTCAGAAAATCCAGAGAAAGCTCATTTCCAGTATTAGGGCAGGTATTCTCAGGGTTAGGAATAACAGGGGGTAATCATTAAGGTGTTTATCCGGCAAGGGATAGGAGCAAGGCACGGTTTGGTTGGCATCAGAATCCTCCGATTCTGAGGATTCTTCGAAGTAGGAAACAAGACTTTTGGCCTGGGGTTTCTTATCAGAAGAGCAATTGTCAGGCTCAAGCTCAACGCGGGTTTTGCCAAAATTCCCAGAAGGGACAGCGTGCAAGCTAGGGACTTTTCTAGTTGGACTAGAGTTAGGCAGGTACTCTGAGCCACTGGGCTCAGTGTCATCACTCTCAGACTCAGGGATAGTTTCGTTGATAGCATGAGCAGGCACATAGAGATATTCAACAATCAACCTTATTAACCCAGTGTGCAGGATGGGGAATCTTTTAGGATTTTTTTTATTATCCTCCAAGCTTTTCTTCAAGGAACAAAAAAGATAATAGGGGATGGAGACCCTTACCTTGTATCGGAAGTGGTTGAGGAGAGCAAAGTGGTAGCAATAGACTTTAGTGAAGCGCCCGTCCACCATAATGTACTCCATGATGACCCACAGAACCTTTCTCCAAATAGCCT
The DNA here is from genome assembly GCA_007115665.2 of Sequoiadendron giganteum. Classification (NCBI taxonomy): domain Eukaryota; kingdom Viridiplantae; phylum Streptophyta; class Pinopsida; order Cupressales; family Cupressaceae; genus Sequoiadendron; species Sequoiadendron giganteum. Next base: position 72,240,615 of record CM021109.1, read on the forward strand.
TTATGGTGTCGACATTGAAGTAGCTGTTAGCAATTTTAACCATACTTAGCCTTTCTTTGTCCTTTTTAGGAAATCTGATCATAGCTTCATCAGAAAAAGCCCTGTCCCTAAAAAACTTCTTCCTCTCAGTAGATAAACCCATAACCTCAGCAATAAGATTTTCATTGAATTCCACATTCCTACCAAACAGGGTCAAGTTCTTGTTATTCCAATTTTTAACAAAGAGATTCGTGGCCTCCTGTTCTGGGCCATGAAGCTTCTCCAGGAAAGGAAGCAACCCTCCGCTTTTAATCTTATTCCAAACCTTGGCATTTTTCATGTGTATATCGTAGCTGTCCGGCTCAATTCGCTTTCTGTCTCCTCCCATTTCAGCCAACATAGTGGGGTAGACCCAAACGCAAGCTTTACTAAAATTGGCCCTGCCAAATCTAAGAACCCACAAAGCGTGCGAAGTTTTCTTGCAGATTAAGCCACTGGGTTCGGTCCCATGCACTCTAATGATTGTGATGTGAAAGATCCAGCCTGTCCTCATCAGAGGGATAACACGTCGCTTTTCCATGTGATTTATCATAATTTAATAGGGCAGGGACATTAGAGTTTAGTTCGCAATTATTACGCCAGGTACGCACATCTTTACTCCTAACTCCTTCGTTAGCAAAAAAATCTGCAACAGCATTGGCTTCTCTGTAAGCATGTGAAATTTTAACTTTTTCAAATTTGGCTAAGTTCAGTATGGCATCCTCAATCCATGAATTGATGGTCCGTGAGGGGGGAGACTTGCCACGGAGGCAGTCAATTATTTTTTTGGAATCTCCTTCAAGCCAAAGTTTTTTAATGTTAAGACTTTGGGCTAAATTTATGATGTGAAAAGCACCAGCAGCCTCCGCCAGATGATTAGTTTGAGAGCCAAGAGGTGAGGCAATCACACCAATGAAATTGCCATAGGAGTCCCTTATAACTCCTCCATAGCCTACCGCCCCCAGATTGCCTTTAACCACTCCATCAAAGTTAGCTTTGATCCACCCGTTAGGCGGAAAAGACCAACAAACACCCTCTATGTCCTTCTTTGCCTTCATTATGGTACTAGACAAGTCTAGGCTAATGGTCCACTCCTTAGCAACAACTAAGTCATAGAGCAAATGCTCCACTTTCATGGGCGTTCTGTCCTTCTGGGCCACAATATTGAAATTTTCCTTTAGGGATCTGGCAATTTTATCAAAGACAATGTCCATAGAGGCTTCTTTGCCCCTAAAAATTCTATTGTTGCATTCTTTCCAGAGGCCCCAAGCAAAATGAGGGAAGGATAAGTCCCAGAAAAATCTGAGCACAGGATTCCTAGTGGGGGCTTTCCATTGAGAAAAGAAGTCTTCAATGGACGAAGGGAAAACCCAAGGAAGGTGCCATAACCTGATGAAATTTTCCCATAGAGAAGCAGCAAATGAGTAATGAAGGAATAAATGACACATAGATTCAGCCTCCATCTTACAGAGAAAGCATCTATTAGGAATTTGAAATCCGTGTTTACACAGGTTATCAATCGTCAGCACCTTGTTTTGGAGAAGGATCTAGAAGAAGATATTGATTTTGGGTATCAAATGTTTGAGCCAAGCTTTAGACCAAAAGGGAGGATGATCCAAAGAAGAAGTGATCCTGGTGAAAGCAGATGACACTAAAAAATTGCCAGAGGGTTCATCGATCCAAACCGCACAATCATCCCACTACTTAGAACTAAGTCTAATGGCCATTAGAGAAGACTGGATGGGAGCCAAAGCCTGACTAACACTGCACAAGTCCACCCAATAACCATTCACTCTGTAATCTTTTACATAAGTTCCAAACCTTGCCTTACAATTCTTAGCCCATTCACTGAAGGAATTGAATTTTATAATGGGCTCCTTAAAAAGCCATCTATCCTCCTAGAATCTAGTGTGATTACCATTTCTCACTTGCCATCCAATACCATCATCCACAATCTTTGTACCATTTATTATATTGTTCCAGCATATTGACCCTCTAGGAAGAAGGTGGGGGTCCTTCTTTATAATGGAAGAACAGTTGTTTTCTAAGTATTTGCTAGCCAGAATATCAATCCACTCCCCAGAAGAAGAGAAAATTCTCCATATTTGTTTAGCTAAGAGGATTTTATTGATAGTTCTGATTCTTCTTAAACCAAGTCGACCAGCCTTTTTAGGTCTACAAACCAGATTCCAGCCAATTAAGGGAAGTCTTTTATTTTCCTCAACACCTGACCAAAGGAATATTTTTTGAATTTTTTCAATGGCCTCAGCAAATTTAGCAGGTATCATAAAAAGGCTCAAGGCATAGATAGGCAGATTCTGGAGAGAGGCTTTGAGGAGCTGAAGTTTTCCGGCTTGACTTAGAAGGGCTCCTTTCCAACCCGCAAGCTTCTTGCTGAATCTTTCCACCAATGAGAGCTAGAAAGACTCAGGAGGTTTCAAGCTTAAAGGTAGACCAAGGTAGGTGGTAGGAAAGGAATCCACCCTGCACCCCAAAATTCTAGCAATTTTGGCCTGTCTATGATCCGAAGTGTTGAAGAAGAATAGAGAACTTTTTTGATTGTTGATCAGCTGTCCTAAAGCTCTCCCATACTTGTCAAGTAACTGTTTTATAGTTTTGCCTTCAAACATCGTAGCTTTACCCATAAGCATAGTGTCATCAATGAATTGTTTATGGGAACACACCAGATTGCTTGAGGAAGGTTTGAGACCAGAAAGGAATTTAGAGTCAACCAAATTTTTTAGATTCCTACCTAAACTTTCAGCCATAATCGTGAATAAAATAGGAGAGATAGGATCACCCTGCCTTAGACCTATGGTGCTCTGAAAAAAGGAGGTAGGGAATCCATTGACCATAATCGATATGGAGGCCGTGGACACAAGTTGCTCCACCATTTGGATAACCCTATTACTAAAACCAAAAGCCTTTAAGATTTTAAATAAGAAAATCCAATCAACTCTATCATAGGCTTCTGAGATATCAATCTTTAATAAGAATCCTTCAGTCTTCGACTCGACAAGGGAGTGAATATTCTCATGTACCGTAACAATAGAGTCGAGAATTTGTCTACCAAGGACAAAGCCATTATGTTGAGGAGAAATCAAGGAAGGCAAAAAAATTAAGAATCTAGATGTTAAGACCTTAGATATGATTTTGCAAACAGAGTTACAGAGACTTATGGGCCTAAAAGCCTCAACGTTATTAGCTCCAAGTTTCTTGGGGATAAGAACCAAGAAAGTAGCATTTAATTCTTTTAGGAGACATCTAGAACCAAAAAATTCCTTAACAACATTAACCACATCTTCTTCAACAATCTCCTAGAGCCATTGAAAGAAAAATAAAGGGAAACCATCAGGGCCCAAAGCTTTACTCCCATCAAAGGAAAAGACAGCCCGCTTGACTTCCTCTTTGGTGGGGATAGCTATCAAAAAAGAGTTGTTTTCCTGGTTGATAATTCTTGGTATAGCTTCAACTAACTGATCCTGCTCATTTTGGTTTATTTCAATACTTGCCGAGAGAAGATGTTTGAAAAAGGAGCTCGCCTGATTTCTAATATCCTCCTCCTCCTCATACCTGGTTCCATTCACTTCTATTTGAGATATTTTGTTAACAGCTCTGTGTTTTGATGCCAATAAATGGAAGTACCTGTTGTTTATATCCCCAGCAGATAGCCAAAGAGCTCTATATCTTTGTCTCCAGAACTCCTCCTCCTTTCCAATTATTTCATGCATCTTCGTAAGGAGCTCATTCTCCTTTTCCTTAGTGTCATTCAAGTAACCCTCCTTCTGTATTTTAAATTGAATTTCTCTCAAATCCATCTGTAAATCTGACTTAATTTTAAAGATGTTCCCAAAAGACTCCTTTTTCCACTTTTTTAAATTACATTTCACTTCCCTTAACTTTTTAGCAATTCTAAACATAGCAGTTCCTTGCATTTTTATATTCCACCATTTCCTTATTTTCTCTTTGAGAGCAGGATGAGAGATCCACATTTTTTCAAATCTAAAAGGAGTGTTCTTCTTTTTTATTGGATCCGTAGTGAAGCTGATAGGAGAATGATCAAAACCTATTCTAGTAAGAGCTTTAAGGGAGAATTAATAATCAAAATACCAATTATTGGAGATCAAAGATCTATCTAATCTGACCTGTATGAGATCCATTCCCTTTCTTCTATTAGACTAGGTAAAGGAGGCTCTATGAAGGTCCAGATCAATCAACCCTTGATTATCAATGAAATTCTGAAGATCCTTTTTACTCTCCAAGTTAATCTGGGATCCCCCAAATTTTTCACCATTCATTAAGGGTGTGTTAAAATCCCCCATAACCATCCAAGCTTCTTTATCAAAAATCCTCCTAATGGCAGCTAATTCCGACCAAAAAGATTTTCTCATTGCTTTTCCATTAGGAGCATATATATTCACTAAAATCCAACTGAAATTATCTCTTATATGTGTAAATCTAGTGACTATATGATTCATACCTTCCAATATAGGATCTCCTTTGATATTGTGGCTATTCCAAAAAGTAACAATGCCTCCAAAAGCGCCATTTGAATTATTGCCCTGTTTACTGTAATACCAAAAAAGATTCATCTTTTCAATTTTCTCCTTTGACATTTTAGTTTCCTGAATTAAAAAAATATATGGTTTGTGATCTCTAACAAAATTGTGAAGAACATCCTACTTGTGGGGGCTATTAAATCCCCTGATATTCCAGGACATAATCTTCATTATATACCAGGGGAGTTAAGACATTCTAGGATGGTTTTCTGAGATCCATCCGCTATATCCTGAAAGCTATTCAGCTCTCTTTTCTTTTTCGAAGGCTTTTTACCTCTTGAATTCTTTACTGCTCCACAATCTATCTTACCTCTTGATCTGGTAGAGATGCCACTTGGGTTCTTCCATTGTTTGTTTTTTCTTGTCTTCTTCTTTGATGTATTCTCCTCTTTATTAGTCTCTTCTTGACTATCTGTCTCTCTACTGGACTCCCAATTCTTTTCATTTGGTATTCTTTGTTCCCAAGGTAAGGTATCCATGATACCATTCTCTTGACATGACAAGACATTACTGGAAAGATTTACTGAGTAATCCTATTTTTCAAGGGATTCCTCAACCCTGTTAGTGGGGTTGGTATCTGTCAGGTTCACTACACCCTGAGGGGGAGGATGATCAAAAGACAGGGAGGGTAAAGGAATTTTTAGAACCAAGGATAATCCCTCACTAGGAATATCTTCCAAACCAGGGATCTCTTCGTTCCTATCTAAAGGGGCTATCATTTGGGAAAAGGAGGTAGATAGGTTTCAGTCTCCTTCACCAACTAGGGTGTCCTCATTAGAGCCCCTATCCTTTGAGGGAGACATTTTAACAAGATTCAAGTAATGAGGATCATTAGGGATCTCACCATTAGACTCCAATACCACTTCGATCTCTGGAGAGCTATTCTGGATATCGGACTCTTTGTTTTCTAGTTCCTGCTCTTTATTCTCCTTCCTTTCCTCTCCTGAGTCATTCTTTTTTTTTTCCACTCCTTTTTTCCAGGTTCTGCTGGTTTTTCTTTCTCTGAAGTAGCATTTAAGGGGCATTTTTTTGCCTAGTGTCCAGATTTCCTACACTTGAAACAAGCGAATGGGATGGTTTCAAACTCTATATTCTATTCCTAGGAACCAAGTTTAGATTGGATCTCAATCGATGATGGTAAATCTGCTTCCTGGGGAACTCCCACACATATCCTCGCAAAAACCAATCTCTTTCTAGCAGCTGTCATTGTGTCAATCAAAAGGAGCTCACCCAAAGGAACTCGCTATACCATGGAAGATGTCTTCACTCCAGTACTCCAAGGGCAGGCCTGGAAGTCATACCCAGACTGGGACATTCTCAAAGATGGAATCTAATAGATCTAGGTGGGAGACCACTTCTTTAGAGCTAGGGAAGATTTCCCTATCACCCAAGGACCTCCACCTCTAATAGCCATGATATCCTCTCTACAAGTAAATTCGAACGCGAAAAAACCCATTGGAAGAGCAGCAACTGAGACTTTCCCACTAGTTCTCCATTTGTTTTTAACAAACTCCCTGACCACTTCAATATTTGGCCTAGGGCCCATAAACTTCTCAACCAGAGTTCGTTCCATTAGAGCTATATTATGGTCAATGATAAGATCTGGAATAGATATAGCAAACTTACCTCTAGCAGGGGATGAGATATTTTGCACTGGAGGGAAAGATGATTTACCATTAGGTTTTACCTTGAATAGAGAGGTCCAGGTTTTGCGGTTGCCTCCAATACCGCTTGTGGTCCCCACTCCCCCTCTAGCATTCTCATTTTTTCGGTGGAGGATACATCAGGGTTAATCTCTGGATTATCCTTTCCCCCAAGTTCCACCTATATTTTGTCTTCGGTGTCCACATCATCCTGGTCATCCTTACCTTGCTTCTGACTCGATTCCAACTCCTAATCTGACTGTCGATTTTCTGATCTTGCTCCAGTTTCGATTCCATTGCTTTGAATTTTGAAAGCCCTTTTCTCCCGCCCGTGTCCGCGCTGTTGTTACAATATTTAAATCTTAAATTGAAAGAAAAAAATGAGCTATCTTTATTTTGTGCAGTAATTTATTTGGTCTATTTTTAGAATAATAAATTTTGATCATGCATGTCATCTTTTAAAGAAAAAAAGATACATTCAAATAATCAAGCATAATAAAGTAAGGTTATAGGTTGATTTAAAGGACCGCTTCTTATAATCCAGAAATGACTTATTAGTGTAAGCAAGTAGTTTAAAATTCAAAAGTGGGAAGAAAATGCAAATGGCAAGTTCCCTAATCTAATTTATAACAAATCTTTGGTGAAGCATGCAAATAGAATTCAAATTAAAACATGAAACAAAGTAAGGTTACCATGAAAATTTATTGCAAAGTTTGACTTGCTCAAAGTGATTTGATATGTCAATACTCTTTGCACAAGAAACACTTATTTTGATACTATAAAGTTATTATAAAGTGAATGATCAAATTCATAAAATAGTGTGTCTATTTATAAATTTTTGAGAGGAAACATGGTTGGTGGAGATGTAATCAAAAGATATGTTAGAGAAAGAATGAGAAGATTTTCCTAGGATTGAGGACATGATGGATTATTTTTGAAAATTAAGGGATGTTATTATATTTACTAAAAATAGTAAGTTTTTGCAACTATAGGAATGTGGAGGACAAGTGGATTTAGGGGCTCCTTTATTCTTGGATTTAACTAGAGAGAATATAGATCTAATTAAATAAGAAATTATTAAATTTTTAATCATCCGATGTAAATATATAAGATAATGAAAATTTGACTAACTAAATATTTGAATTTCTTAATTAGGTGGGGTACATTAGGTGAAGTAGATCAACTAAATAATTTAATCATTTAGTTAATTTTGGGTAAGGTTGTACTAGGATAAGGTGCCTAAATTATTCTCCTCTTCGATATAGTGTCACAACTAAGTGGCATTATGTCAAAAAATGAAGAAAAAATAGAATGAAGTGGAACTTCGATGGTTGGTTGCCTCATTTTCTTTGAGGAATAGGGATGATGATGGAGGTGATGTCCTCTCAAGAGATCTTGTGGGAAAAATAGAGGTTGAATGGCTATCTAGGGTTGGCTCTTACTATCTATAATCAACCAACTATGATAATTGAGTAAATAGAATAAGATTTTTAAGCTTACATTTTAAAAATAATAGTATAATTTATTTATAATCAAAGATAAAAAATTAAGGTCACAAGTTGATTTAAAGAACCACTTCTTGTAATCTAGAAATGACTTGTTAGATTTATGGATTATCTAAAGATTAATAATAATATTCAACTATCTATATGAACATTTATAGAGGAAGAAATTAACACCTAAGATCCTTTCAATAATGCATTAAACCCTATTACAGAAGATATTATTTGAGTATTGATACTGTGCAGGATCATGATGGGCCAAAAAGTGGCGATATGTAAGTGATATGATGACCCATGTGGTTGCCGACTTTTTTTTTACCCAAAATTGATGAATTGAAAAGGGTTTTAAAGGAGATTCTCAGATTTCCACCAATATAAATTATGTTTTACTTTGAATTTAATAAATTATTATTATTCATTTTCTATTTGAATTACGAATAAAGTCCTGATTGATAGGCTGATTGAAAAACATCTACAACTTTCAAACGGTATCACATTTTTTGAATCCAAAATATGTGTCACATTTTATGCTTCATATACTATAGGATTAAAAAAAAATGAATTTCATGAAGTTTTGACCAAGTTAAGGTGGTCAGACATACGAGTTTTTATTTATTTTTTAAGTTGTAATAAAAAAATCATAATTAATCATTTACTTGGAAAAAAATTATAAAAAAATATGCATCACATCAAGACATGAGTCCTCTACTTATATATAAAATATTATAAAAAAATATTATCATTTTATTGTGGTTAGGGTGGTCAGACAGACACCTACTTCTTATTTTTTCCCTGAAATTTCAATACTACTACATTGAAATTTCAAATTTTCACCAAATAGATTTTTTTTTATTTTTTAAATAAACCTAGTAGTTTAGAAACTAAATTCAATTTTCTACAGATTCTATTCTTACATATTTTTGAAATAATATAGATAACTTATTCAAATTTTTACATCAAGTTGCCTAACTCTGATTTTTTTGAATTTTATTGCCACTTAAGGGCCTATTTTTTCCATGATGATCTTGCACATACCCTATTTCCTCACTAACTCTGAAGATCTATACAATCTATTTTATTTTAAGCTATCACAATTTTATGTCTATAAATATTAATATATGATTAACATTACTTACAAATCCAATAAAAGTTGGAGGTATACATGCATCATAGAACATAAAATAGATCAATAAGGGTGATATTGAACCAAAATTCTTACGAAACTTATGGTAATTCTCTAACATGGATAAAGGAATTCAAAAAATAAAGTGTTGGAGATAAGAAATAAAAAATTATTCCAAAGAAACAAATTCACGGTGATATTTTTTGTGGTATAGTTGAAGATTCATATTTAGTAATTACATATTGTTTAAACAAGATAAATGATAAAAATAAGTTCCATGCTTAGATTTATAGCTATGATTTGATATGTTGAATATATTAAATAGGTGGAAGTTTTAGTAGCTCTTCTTCTAAACCCATCTTCAAGGAAGATCACCAATGACTCATGTGGAATAAAAAGTGGCATCCACCCCTACATATTTTTGAAAGATTCAAGGGAAACTAGTCAAAGGGTCTGTTATATTGCTCTCTTGTAGCTCCACCATTTTAACAATAACATGTCCATTGCTTTACCACATGTAAACATGAATTATAGACAAAATTAAAAGTATGAACATATACAAAGTGCTCCTTAAAGCATAACTTAAGTGGAATTCATATATTATATGATAATAGGTAGCAAAAAATATATGCCAACAAGATCAAGCTTTGAAAAGTGAAATGAGAATAGATGCTTGAATAATTACATAATTCATGTGAAGCCCTAAAAACAACCATTATAGTATAATATAAGTTAATAAATTTTTTAATTATTTTCATAGTAATGGATGGTTAATATGACATCATATTTATGGGAACTCCCACTTCATAGTAGAGGGCTACAAAATTACTTAAAATGTTAAAAAAAAATTACAAAGATTTTATAAAATGGTGTACATGCAATCCAAGCTCTATAATGGTGTATATAGCACTAGAAGATTGTGAATTTATTTGTAACTTACACCAATTTGGTAAATTCATGAGAGAAGGGTTACTCTATGGGAAGGAGTATCAAAAGGAGAAATAATGAACACTACTACTCATGTGACTAAGATTGATTAAATGGTCTTGCGAAAACTCTAGTTAAATAAAATTTGCAGATTTTAAAATTTTACACTTGACATTTATCACCTAATAAATTCGTTTGCGATAAAGATGACACCTCTCACAATAAAGGGATAAATTCCCCAATGTGCCATTAGAGGTATAGTGATATTTTCTTCCAATATTTAACGATCAATATTAGATCCCAAATTTAATAATGAATTATATTAATAGGGTGAAAGGACATAAGTGAGTCCCACATTTGGGTCAAAATGAAAACTACTACCAAAAATCATGTCAAAAATTGCCTAGGTTCAATTGAAGGTATGGTTGAATGTCTTCAATAAAACCTAGTGACTGCACTTGTGGAACCTCCTAAAGATACAAAACCCCCTTAAAATACTATACATAGGGTAGAGGGGTGGGTTTTGAAATGTAAAGAGAGAGCTACATTTAGGCGGGTTTGATTGAAACCCCTTAGATCAAACTTGGTTATGTGATACGCTCATCACAAATTTTCCTCATCTATCATGACCCTCCTTTGTTCTTTATTAATTATAATCTTATTTCAGAATAATTTAGAGAAGATTGAGAAATCTAGTATTTTAAAACCTATCCAATATCCTCATGAAAGGTGATCTAAGTGTTGTCATCTTTGTTATAATCAATTTTCTTTTGGATTACCTTATGAAGCTTATCAGTCCCCATTTTGTTGATATTTGATCTAGGATATTATTTCTAAAATAAAGTTTTGAGGTTGAATCCATATTAGATTCACGTCATATCATGTCCATGTTGTGTAAGTCAATTATTTTGTAGTGATAATTTAATGATCATGAATCTCTTCGTGGTTAATAAATATTAGCACTATATGATTATAAAGGTAACTGATTTTAATATGCTTGAAAATTGAACTTATTATTTCATTTATATAATGAATAGACAAATATTATATAGTTGAATCATATAAAATATTCAACAAAATGTATGATTATCACTACTCTATCAGTTTGATAATATCATTCTATTGTGATTTTTCTTTTAAGAATAAAGGATAAAAATAGTTAACTAAAATCATTCTTGAACATATATAGTTCTTATTTTTTAAATTGCTCTGAATGTAAGAGTCATAGAAGATGGAGAGGCTAATATGATGCATCTCTTTTGTAAGAGCCTAAAAATAACTGATAGGAGTGGGGGATATGAAAATAAGGGCATTAGGAAAATTCACTGCCAATAGTTCACCGTCCAAAAATTCACCACCAACAATTCACCACCACGGAAAATTAATCACAAAATTTTAATGCGATGAATTTTCCATGGCAGTGAATTCTTGGCGGTGAATTTTCTTGAGGTGAATTTGTCATGGTAGTGAATTTTCCCATGGTGAATTGTTGGTGGTGAATTTTCCTAGAACTAAAAATAAGATATATAATTTGTGGGACATGGAAAAGAGAGAGATGGGGTAAAAAATTGCTACCACTCGCTTGCCTTGTTCGACCAAAAAATACTCTGGTAAGTTGCATAGCCCTAAAGAGTATTTATCTTGGGTATGAGATATGTGTAGTTTTATTTTAGTGCTTTATTTCTCTTTCAATTTAAGATGTTATAAATGTAAATATATACCAAGTTAATTGTAATTATGCTAATAAAATTCCTTTATTATGTATGTTTTGATGGATGTTTGTGTTTGGTTTTCAAAACTCCCATGTCACCATGGACATGGATGATAGTTGTAAAGACTATGGATTTAAGTTTTTCACCTGCCAATTTTAGTGTGAATGTTTCCAAATCCATTTTCTAACAAATCTATTTTGTGCATATCATGTTTTCATTACTATAAGGAAGAAAATTGTTGTTTACCAAAATGAAAGATGTAAAATTAGCGTTTCTTATTGTTTAGGACATAGAACAACAATCTTCTTCACTCTCAATCAAGGAAAACCTTAGAGATCTCAATCTTAGGTATGCAAAGGGGAAAGAGATCTTGTAATAGGGTTGTCCTAGAGTTTTACTAGAGACAATAAGAGGGTTCACCACCAAGCTAGGGATTGGAAAGACAAGAAATAAATGCAAGATGTAACTTACCATGCAAAACCTAACCAAATGACCTAAGAAATTAAATTAAAAATCAAGATATTAAATTGTAAATGAATAGAGGTGTACCTGGAAGAGTGATGAGTTCAAAAAAAGCTCCAAAACCATAAAAAACTTATTGTTTTATGCCCACTGGGACTCATACACCAGTCTGGGTGATTTAGTCCTAGACTGGGTTTTTTGTGCCAAAACTGGATTCTAACAATCCTTAATCTAAATCTCCTGAAACCTAGAAAATGGTAGTACTAGGAATCATACACCTAAGTTGGTGTATCGGTCCTAGCATGATTTTTTATATTGTTAAGACCTGGATCTACTCTCCTAACTCTACTCTTTTTGTCACACTTTGTTTTCGGGTCCAAAACCTTGATTTGCAACTTGTAGGTGACTTTTAGTGATGATTACAACCTTGTGATGACTTGATGACTTTCTTCAACCTTGCAACCTAATATTTAAAGGATCTTCAAGCTCCAAGGTACCTAGATCTACAATAACATATGTAGAGAGAGAAAAACTTTTTGATTGTTAGGTAATGGGGGTTTTCCTTGGTCACACCACATTTAGGTAATCAAACCAAATGATGAGATAATGAAATAAGTACATGAAACATGAACAATGATACCTTGAATGATTTCTTGAGATGTAAATCAATAATCTAGCATGAAGTGGTCATGTAGAATGTAGATCTTGATGTTGAACTTTGATATGAAATAATGTATGCAAATGGATCTTCAATGCTACATCACAACACCAACTCAACAACATGTTTGATGCTCTAGGTCTTTGACATGATGATAGATCTTGAATTTCTGCAACAATTGATGAAGAAATTTTCCCTTGAATTCTTTAGGAATTCTCTTGAATGCTCATGTGAAGTCTTGTAAACTCTTGTAATCATAAAATTGCTATTAGTAATTCTCTCTTGAAAATATTAGGTGAAAATTAGTGAAATAACCTTGTATTTTTACTTATTTATGCCAAATTTCTCAAAATTATAACACTACAAACTGACATCAAACCTCTAGGAGAATAAAATCCCTCCAAGAATTTAAATTTAAACTAATTTTGCGCCACATGGGACTCATATTCTAGAAGTGGCATAGGAGTCCCTTTAGGCATAACTATGGGACACATTTTAAAAATTCTTAGAATGATGGAAAATCCAGATTGGGACCCAAAAACATAGGTGGGACTCATATGCCCAAGGTGGCGTATGAGTCCCAGATCACAAAATTTGGGCCACACAATCCAAAAGCATTAATTTTTGATTGATCATTACATATGTGTTAGAATTATCCACAAAAAGATGCATTAATTAAGGCTTGTAGATGTAAAATAAGGCCAATTAAGGCATAAAGGAGCCTAATTATTTAATAGAACCCTAGAAATGTGTGAAAGTGTGTTGAAACACTTTACAATACTCTAAATAAGGCACCGTTATGTTCATTTAGTTTACAAGGGCCCAAAACTTAATGTGAAGGTGTAAATAAATACACTTTACAACATTAAATTAAGGCAAAATTATGTCAATTCAATTTAAAAGGGCCCTAAATCCAATGTGAATGTGGAGGACACATTACAACACTAGATCAAGGCAAAATTAGGTCTATTTTAATGTTAATAATTACCAAATTAAGTGAGAAATTATACCATCTCCAAGAAGGGCGTACAATTTCCATCATTACAATTACAATCCTCGGGACCTCATTTCTTTGAGGCAATTCTATCAAAAAAATTTGTTCCTTGTATTTGTTGCCATATTCTGCCTGCATGTCTACTAGTGGAGTTGTAGTGAATATTTCCTCTACTCCAACATCTATATTTTATTAATCTAGAAACTCCATTATCATTGTTGTGACTTGCATGCGTTCCATACTCTTATCAAAGTCCATTTTCTCTTTGTTCATCTTGGTAACTACAAGGTCTTTTCCTTTCGTTCATTCAAATTAGAGACAATTTCCTCGAAGTATAAGAAAAATGAGAGGATATCATTTATTGTTGTGTTAACATTGTCTCTCTTTCTCTCTCTATATTATCTCTATATAGTCAGATACATGGTGAAGTGGGTAAGTGAAATTATTAAATTGATAGATTCAAAAGGATGTGGTTAGTTAAAAGTTAGTTGGTGGGACTTGGAATTGTTTTTGAAATACTTAAAACTTATAAATATGGGATCCTTATAACCATTTAGAAATAAAATTCTATCAATTTGTATCTATGCTTTTCACTTGGTTTTTTTCTTATAAAATTTTGAGATGGTGTTCACAAATAGGATTGGAATCATCAAGATAGTATTCTTGTTTTTGTTAAATATATATGCACATGATTAGTTGCATTATTTTCTTATATATTTCTTTTCTATTTTGTATTTAAATATTTTTGTAAGTTAATCCCCTATTTTTTCACGTACTTTTTTTTTGTATTCAAATTCCATATCTGTTGCTTAATTTTTCTTTTACCACCACTTTAGGCCACCTCTTAGTCTCAATACCTTAAATTTTGTCAAGGAAACCTAATAGTTCAATCATATTGTTACCATTGATTTATAGATACCTGCTTCAACCAACAATTTTTATGGCAAACACAATCAATGATTTTAAAACTAATTATGATCAAACCTTTGTAAAGTTATCATCATTTTCTCTATTTTAACTTATAAGTATTGAAATATAAAATTTACTACATGTAGAGTGAAAAAATCATTACAAGTAACTTAAATAGGATCAATTTTATATTTAGGCACCACAATTATAACAAGTAACTCAAACAAGACCCTAGTGATCTTTAGGTCTCATAATTCTAGTTTATGCACCTATGCAATAGCAAGTGGTGTACTTTCTAACCTATTCTTTTTGTCATTCTTGATCCTTAACTAGGCTCGTGGTGGACATTGAGGCCAACATATTTGTTTATGGAAACTTCTAGTAAGGGATTCCTTTTTGGATGGAAGTCATTTTTCTTTGTTTCCCTTTGAGGGGATAACAAGATATATGATTAAGCTCATATTTTCTTGAGTTTGTAGTTGTTAGGATATTACTATGTTGTAGAATGAAAAGGTAGCATGAATTGTCATAATAATCTATTTCCATTAGAAATAGATATTCAAGTAATATAAATAGTCTAATCTAGTGCAAGAATATACTTCCTTAATGTACATTTTTAAAGTGGGTTTAGTCCTAAAAAATACTCTTTTGCATGTTCTTAATATTAGACACCCATATAACATTCCTCTTGGTCACATATGGATCCATGTCATGCAGGTAATCTAATATTTGCACTATCAATGTATAAGATTTCCATATAATGGTGTAGAAGTCGCACATCATGCTAATCCAAATCCCTTCTAATATTATAGAAAAAATAAAGCTAACATTACAATAATATAAAATAAATTTTCTCTAAGATAGAAAACAAAGATAATATTAGAGAACGAGTTGTACCTTTGTTAGGAGGCAACTAAATAGGCACTTGTACTAAAACATAGGAGGGTAAATTCAATTCAAGAGTTGGAATCTTTTGTAATACTATTCTAGTGCATTTATGATCAAATAAGATGAAAGATATAATACTAGCTTCATGAAATACATGGAAATAGTTAGAAGTTATAATAAATACACCTATAATCTGAGAGTATGTTGCTTGCAATAATTGTCCTCTTTAAAATCTACATGCATAGATGCAAAAAAGAAAAAAATATTTAAATTCTACTTAAAAATCTCCATAATTTTGAAGTTTTTCATGTTTTTAACCTTAAAAATATGTACTTGGATGTGATAGTACTCAAATTATACAACATTTAAATAATGTTATTTACGAAAGTATTGAAGTAACTTGTCAACGATATCATGAAATAAATTAATATAGATGCCTAAAGTAACAATATTTATAAAAATCAATAAATTTGTCACATGAAATAATCTAATATTTTAGAAACTATAAAAAAATATGTACAAATATAAATATTTCATAAAATATACTTATCAATTAATCCAACAATATTTTGAGAAAAAATGGTAATCTTCGAACACTTAAAGTGTCAACAATAACCTATCAACTAACATGTGCACCACAACACATATTCTAAATCCCTACCATGTGTAATAAAAGTATGCTAAATAATTATTAATTATGGTAGCTTCTGATTAGTATAAAAAAAATAGGTCACACTAGAAGAAAGAATATAATTTAGTTAATATTAAAATAAAGGTCAAACGTCAAATTTAATAAGAGCCCTTACAAATTTTGGTGCTTCCCTTGTTGTTTCAGATCAAAAGTTAAACCTTAAAAAATAAATATTAAAAATTATATATGATATATGGCTTAGTTGGATGCTCTTTCTAGTTCTAAAAACCATGCTTCAGTAGCATATTTATGTAAGGGGAAAAAATAAGAAACAAAATCCTAAGATAGAATCATCATTAGGTATTGATAACTCCTCTAGGAAAAATAAGAAATTAGTACATTAAACTTAATTATATCATAACCATGATAAATATTCTAATTTTATTTAGTGTTCCTCCAAGACAAAGAATAAATCAAGAGAACCTTGTAACTTTTATGGTAGAGAGGGAAATCTAGTCACCAGGTGCTTGAAGATATTAGAGGCAACAACATAAAATTTCAACCTCTAACTCATCTTCCACCTATACAAGAAAATGTTATTCTCTTTCTACAATTCCCTTGCCTTTAGTAGCTATATGAATACTTGACTCTAATGCTTCCCACCACATGACACATACCCAAGATATTTTCACCCCTATTTCAAATTGTGGCACTTCACTGATTGTAGTGGGGGACTCTACACAACTTTCATAGTTTGGTTTGGGTTAGATATTGTTCTAATTCAGGGTGGTTGTGTTTAGGATTTTTTTATTATTTATATCTCCACCAACATTCCTTTAGTGTATCTTATTTTTTACTTTAGCACATAAAATACATTTCAATTTATACCACATGGTGTGGCTATTTGACACCTATATGATCCTAATGTTGTTTTGGATAGTGGGAGTGTTGATTATGCATGATTCCTATACAAATTTGATAGATTTGAATGTTAATATGGTTTAGGTTCATCTTTCATAACACATGCAGACTTAGTGAGTAAGATTTGGCATGAACATTTTGGTCATGTCAATTATAGGTATCTATAATAGATGAGTACTTAGACATTAGCGACAAGACTACCTAAGTTCTCTTGCACAAATGGTGTTTTTCAAGGTTGTGCCCTTGTTAAACATTACAAGGATTATTTTCCTATAGGTAGAGTCACAAGTGCTAAGTCACGTTTAGAGTTGGCATATAGTGATCTTATGTCATTTAAAACTCCTTTTTTTAGGGGCCAATATATGTGCTCACATTTATTGATGATTTCTCCAAACATACATGGGTGTACTTTCTTAAGTACAAAAGTGATGTCTTTGATACTTTCAGGATCCTCAAGGCATTCATGGAGAATAAATTTGGTGTATTAAAAAGAGGGCACAGATAGATAATGGGGGAAGTATTTGAATAAATCTTTCAAGCACTTTTATTCTAAGAATGGTATTCAACATGTAGTCTTATTGTTCCTTAAACCCATCAATACAATTATGTCACTGAGTGAAAGAATAGTAAATTAGAAGAGATTGTTAATTGTATCTTTCATTTGTATGATATGAGCATGTGCAAGAAGTTAAGTCCACAAAAATTTTAAAAACTGAAAGTTTTTTCTTGATTTTTAGAATTTATCACAGTTGGATTGAAAATTTGAAGTAGTCACACATTGAATCTTAAAAGGTTCACTAATATGAAATTTAATATTTGAGTCTAGTTTCCAAATGTATAATTCATTCTAACACCCAAATGATATAAATTAATTTTCAATATGCATGTATAAAAAACACTTTTTAAAAGTCGTTTTTTATGACCATACCATGCACGTGACTGACACCATAATTCAACCTAAAGTAAAGTATTTTCCTGATTCCTTTTTGGGAAAGATGTGTTGCAAACTGAAGATTGATGAGGATTTTTTTATAATTTTTTTAAATATTTTTTAATTCCTTTTTTATTGGCCCTAATTGCTATTTTTGAAAACCCTCATGTATGGACACCATAGTTTGACCTAAACTAATTAATTTTTTGAAAATTTGTTCTTCATTATGTAGAGAATTATTTGTATATTGATTTCATATTTTTTTACAAAAAAATAACAAATTAGAAGTTATTAAAAAATAAAAAATCTTTACATTTCAAGTTTATGGATGAATTTCCTTAGAAATTCATCAAAACAATAGAAAAAAATAATCCAATCATTAAAACATTACATTTTTGAAAACTATACATCATGATTTATAATGGGTTTCATTTTTATAAACCAATTATGGAAAAAAACCTATCAGTTATAGTGCCAAAGTCAACTATTTTTCTTAACATTTCCTTAGTCTTTTAGTTGTATGTCTAAGGCTAATGGTTCGATTACCAAGCCTTTCTCGAGTCTAAAAAAAATCAAAAAGCAGTTTGGCGAACTTCATTTTTTTAAGAATGGGTACTCATTCTATTTTTAGAATGGGCACCCATTTTAAAATGGGTACCTATTCTATTTTTAGAATAGGTACCGTTTATGAACGAGATCTCGATCTAAGGATTGAGTTATTGTTCTTGTTGGCATTTTTTGGTCGAAACCTCCCCTATTCATGGACCCAAATTTTGCACTTAGCCATATTGATTCTTCTTTTTAGCCTGAGACAATTATTTATGCCAACCACATTCAAAGTTGGGTGCCTCTTAAGGCATTTTAATATATGAATCCTTAGGAGGCTTGGATCCATGCAAGACCAATGTATCTTCATTAAATTTTTTTAGTAGTGAGTATTGGGAATTTATTCTAAATTCTTAGTGGAAATCCATGGAGATGAAAATCTAAACACTCATATTTGTTGGCTACTATGAATATTAAGGTGTACATAGGTTATTTTGATAATGTTCTAGAGATTCTTTACTCTGATGGGATGCCCAATTTCATCAATTCTTTCCTCTAATGGATTTATTATCACCAAAATCTTCTTCAATACCTACTCCTCCCTCTTCATCTATCAAGGGTTCCCTATTTTTGAGGTTGAGGTTGATGTTCTAGCTCCTCCTCCACCTCCATATATTTAGCATATACCCAAGTGGGCCTATGATACTATTGATGTAGCTAGAAATTTGATTCATACTCATTCATAGACATAAAGTGTCACTCTATTGATTCATGCAATTTTCGATACTATTTAAAAAAAATAGATGCAACAATTATTCTTGAGTAGGATAGGTCTATGATAGAAAATTATTCTTTATTGATGAACAATAATAAGTTTGTGATCATGTTCCTCTTCCTAAGGGAAGAAATTTAGTTTGATACATGTGGGTTTACCATACCAAATATGCTATTGATGGTTCTATTGGAAAGTATAAGGCATCTCTTATTCCAAAGTAGTTTAATAGGTCAAAGAAATTGAATATTTTGAGACCTTTTCTCACGGTTCCAATATGAATTCTATTCACCCTTTTCTTTTACTAGTACCTTCATAGGGTTAGAAAATTTACTAGATGGATGTGAAGATTTCCTTCCTATATGTCAACCTTCATGAAGATACTTATATGGAATAGCCACATGGTTTTGTGTAGGACTCTTAACTACTTTTTAGGATTCTCCATTCATTATATGGTAACAAACAAGATCCTAGGGACTTGTATGAGAAGATATAAACTTTTCTATTTCCCTTTGGTTTCACACAAAATTATTTTGATCCCACAACATACACTCAAAGAAAGGAGAGTGATCTATTGATCTTGGTGTTGTATGTACATGATTTTATTCTTAAAGGTAGTTCATATTACATTATTTAAAGTGTCCAAATATAAGTGATAACATAGTTTGATGTGACATATCTAAACCTTCTACATTACTTTCTTGGTGTACGGGCATGTGCAGGATCATCATAGAAAAAACAGGCCCTTAAGTCGCAATAAAATTAGGAAAAATCAGAGTTAGGAAACTTGACGTGAAAATTTGAATAAGTTAACTATATTATTTCAAAAATATGTAAGAATAGAATCTGTTGAAAACTGAGTGTAGTTTCTAAACTACTAGGTTTTTTTTTATTTTAAAAAAATCTATTTGGTGAAAATTTGAAATTTCAATGCAGTAGTACTTAAATTTCAGGGAAAAATAAGAAGTAGGTGTATGTCTGACCACCCTAACCACAATAAAATGATAATATTTTTTTATAAGAGTTTAGATATAAGTAGAAGACTCATGTCCCAATGTGATGCATATTTTTTTATAATATTTTTCCAAGTAAATAATTAATTTTGATTTTTTTATTATAACTTTTAAAAAATATAAAAACTCATACATCTGACCACCTTAACGTGGTCAAAATTTCATGAAATTCAAATTTATTTTTTTAATCCTATAGTATGTGAAGCATAGAATGTGACGCATGTTTCAAATTCAAAAAATGTGATACCCTTTGAAATCTATAGATGTTTTTCAATCAGCCTATCAATCAAGAATTTAGTCGTAATTCAAATAGAAAATGAATAATTATTATTTATTAAATTAAAAGTAAAGCATAATTTATATTGGTGGAAAGCTAAGAATCTGCTTTAAAAACCCTTTTCATTTCATAAATTTTGGGTAAAAAAAAATTCGTCAGCCACATGGGCCATCATATCACTTACATATCGCCACTTTTTGGCCCATCATGATCCTGCACATACCCGTACATGTTAGTTTTCATATGGGATTTCTATTTTTTTAGAAAAAATATGCTTTTGACATAACTCAAATATTTAGCATGCTTGATTGCAAGCCTACCCCTACAAAATTTTAGTAAGGTGATGTAATTTATTATATTTTCCTTCTCCTTCTAGTTATGCTACAATATATAGGCAGTTGGTTGAAATTATTTTGTTCCTAACCCATTCCCATCTTGATCTCTCTTTTACAATTGGTCTTGTCCATAGTTTCTCATGATCTACATAAGAGTCATTGGAAGTTTTCCAAATTTGTTTTGAGATACATTCAAGCGACCTCTACTTATGCCATTAATTATACATCAAGATATTCTCAAATTGTTAGCTTCACTCACTTTTATTGCGCTGGTGGTATTAATAATAGGAAATCAACTTTTGGTTTTATTTTCTTACTTGGTTCTAGCCCCATAGCATGCTATTGAAAGAATAAATGTAATATTTCATTATCATCTATAGAGATTGAGTATCAAGTAGTATTTTTCTAAAATCCAACCAAGAGGTTCTATGACTTTAACAACTATTGATTGAGTTTCAATTTTTACTATTAATAGTCCCACTATTCCTTGATGCGACAATCAAAGTGACATTCATATTTCTCACAACCCAGTGGAGCATTAGAGGACTAAACATATAGATATGCATGCGCACTTCATTTAACAGTTGATTTAGGGGTGATCTCATAATAGTGGGTTACACTTTTTGGCCAAACTTGACATTAAAATGAAACTTTTGAACTAAAACTTCACTTTTTGACACCTATAGCAACTAAGATGATACAAACTAGTGATTTTTGAAATTTTTTCTATAGATTCTAAATATATATATTTTTAAAAAAATTGGAATCAAATTGTATTTATTTTTCCATCTCCTTTGATAACTAGTTTTTAAAAATAAACATTATTTTTAAAGAGTGATGTGTACTATAAAACACATTAATTTTTTCTATGAAGGATAAAATTATATTATTTTTTAAAATTTAGATTTGTAACTACAATATCTAGAGGATGTATTTTGTATCATAGTATTTTATTGAATATTTTTTTAATTAAGTTTTGAAGTCAAACCAATTACAATTTAGATGGTGTACTATAAAGAGCATAACTTTTTTGTATGTATCAGGGTGAACCCACAAAAGTGGTTTACAATTCGAGTGAGGAAGGAAAACTTCCAAAAGCCTCACCCATGCAAAAAAAAATCATTTTGAGGGGTTTGAGCGAACTCAATGTTCGAACGAACCCAAAAGGGGTTCGGTCGAACCCGGGTTCAAGCGAACCACTTTGCATGTGGGAACCCGCGTTTCCCATTGTGGAAAGGGGGTTCGATTTAACCTTGGTTCGACCGAACAAGGGTTCGAGCGAACCCATTAGGTTCACTCGAACCCCCTTTTTCCCACCTTCCCACCCTCTAACACAAAAAAACTCTAGATTTTTGCCCTTCGAAGCTTGGGTTGAGGATGAAAATGGAGGAAAATTCATAGACCCAACTAGAAGATGGTAGTCCTTGGAATGAGCTATCCAACAAATATAATTTTAATATTTTTTGGTTTTATTATGTATGTGTTTTTTGAGTTTTATTAAACATAGGTTTTTCACCGAAAATCAAGCTCTTTGTTTTGCACATGTGGAAAAATAGAAAATTATCAAAATAAATTTTCTAAAAATATTTCCGTGTTGGGTATTGATGTCCTTGATCCATTAAAAAAAAAATTGAATTTTGATACATACAAAAAAATTTATGTTGTATATAGTCTGCCTATATTTGAATTGTAATTGGTTTGACTTCAAAACTTGATTAAGGAAAAAATAGTCAATAAAAAACTATGAGACCAAATGAAAGTGCTAGATATCATAGTTACAAATCTAAATTCGAAAAAAATAGAATTTTATCCTTCATACAAAAAATTTTATGTTGTATACGGTGAGTGTCACTTTTTAAAAATGTTGTTTTATGAAAAAAACCAATTTTCGTGGGAGATGGAAAAAAAAGTGCAATCTGATTCCAAAAATTTTGAAAAAAATATTTTTAGAATCTACAGACAAAATGTGATGAGACTCTAGTTTGCATCATCTTCAAATTCCTCATAGTTTAGCCGCTATAGGTTCTCGAGTATGAAGATTTAGTTAAAAATAATAATTGCATTGTCCAGTTTGGGCAGAAATTGTAAACCACTATTATGGGATCACCCATCAATTTTTTTTTTTGTTAGATCAAGGACATCAATACCAATATGATAGATATTTTTTAGAACTTATTTTTGGTAATCTACTACTTTTCCACATGTGTATAATATAGAGCTTTATTTTTGATGAAAAGGCTATGTTTAATTAAACTAGAAAAAATGTATGATAAAACCAAATTATATTTAAACTGTAGTGTCAAAAAATGTCATCGAGGACATTTTCACACTTGTTTGGACCCTCTGCACAAAATTGAGCCTAATTTTTCCTTGATTTAGTGTTGTAATGTGGTTGGCACATTTGTTGGGGATACGGATTCAGTTTTGTCATCAAGATATGCATCTAAGATAGCTGTGTCTTAGTGATTTCAATTCAAAATCACCCCAAAGACACACACACAACTGAACCATAAAGCAGAAGCAACACAGCTGTACCTCCCCCCCATTGATCCTACTGAGGAAAGTGAATGCAAAATAGTAACAGATTCAACACACAACATAGATTCAAGAACATGAATCAAACAACCATGAAAGACAAATGATGAACACACAGATATACGTGGGGAAAACCCTTTCGGGTAAAAAACCCCACCTCCAAAACATTTTGCTCACTTGTATTATTCAGTAACTAAAATGGTTACAATACAAACCTAGAGCTATGCTCTTCAGGATATTACATCTTGCTCATCTGGAGAAAGAATATTGGCAACACAGAAATGGAATCGTCACATAGTTACAATGTCCTCATGACATACTTTGTAGATTCCCTTCAGCTCCTCTCAGATGACTATCACAGCCAGCCTCATGGCCAGCCCAGCCACATGGCCTCACAGGTTCACATCTTACCAGATCCGAGAGTCAAAGTGCTCACTGTAGAACAACTCGAACACTCTCTGCCTCTCTCTAATATTGCTCATCATCTTATCTAACTGCACATGAGATTCATATAATCTCTTTCCGTGTGCTAACCTGTTCAACCCCTATTAGCAATCAATAGTCATCAGGATAATAAATTATCCACCTGCAAGCTTTGACCATTCCCTAATAACATGCACTGCTTAATCCGTAAGCATCGAGTTGCACAACATTAAATCCGGTCACAGACATGTCCGTCAACCTCCATTTCATAATGCAGCTCAATCGCACTCAAGAAATAATCAATCAACCAACCAAATCATAAAGATCTTCCATGTGTCACCATCTTATTCATTCATAGCTTCTGATAGTCGGTCAAACTGGTCCAACTCAGTCAACCGAGTTTTGAGCTCACCCAAGCTCTTACCGCGTTACCGCTGTGTTGTTGGCCTCACCTCACAGTATGGAGGTAAGCCATCCGGGCTCGCACCCTGACTCCACCACGCTACCACACCGAGCTCAAACACCAATCACGGTATGGCGGTGAGATCACCCGAGCTCACCCATGTCTCCACCGCGCTACCACTGCCTCAGCCGATCCGCCTCGTGGTATGGCGGTAAGCCATCCAGGCTCGTACCCTGACTCCACCGCACTACCGCACCCCTATCTGGGTCACCTCGCGGTATGGCGGTGAGCTCACCCGAGCTCACCCTCAGCCATCCCACGCTACCGCTGAGCCAACCGAACCTTACCACAATATAGTGGTATCCTCCTGGCAAACCGCTGGCGGTCACACCGCACTACCGCGGGGGCCGCCAGGCCACCCCGCGTTAGGGCAGTAACCACCAGGCAAACCACAGGCGGTCTCACCATGGACACCATGGTGAGAGGAACCACCGCCTGTAGTATGGCGGTAACCACCAAGTCCACTGCTAGTAGTCTCACCGCGAACACCGCGATGAGAGGGACCACTGCCAATGGTATGGCGGTAACCACCAAGCCCACCGCTGGCAGTCTCACCGTGAACACCGCGGTGAGAGGGACCACTATCAATGGTATGGCAGTAACCGTCGAGCCAGACTACTGGCGGCCTTACTGCGCCACCACGGTGAGTGAACTCACCACGCGGTAAGGCAGTAACCACCAACGCAAGTAGCAGGAGGCCTTACTGCGTTACCGCAGTGAGTGAACTCACCACACGCAGTAAGGCGGTAACTGCCAAGAACAAGCCAAGCCATTGCGGTAAAGGCCAGAACATGAAGAAATCGCCAAAGTCTTCAATGGAAAAGACCAGAAAGTTGAGGCAGACTTTTCCAACAACATTCACATTAGGTCTTGGGCCCTTGTGAACTAATTAATTTAAATGATACCTTGATAAAGTGTTGTGAAGTGTTGTAACTCACTTCCACACTTTTCTAAGGTTTTATTAATTAATTGAACCTAATAAACCTATTTTTAACCTTAATCATGCCTTATTTGGAGTGTTGTAAAGTGTTGTAACACACTTTCACACTTTTCTAGGGTCATCATTAATAATTGGGCTTTCTTATTCTTTAATTGGCCTTTTTTTCATCCACAAGCCTCATTTATTGCATCTTTTCAAGGATAATCCTGATGCAAATCATTAGCTAATCATAATTCAAGTGTTTTAGGCTTGAATGGACCAAATTTAGTGATCTAGGACTCATTTTCTACCTTGGGTGAATGAGTTCCACCTAGATTTTTGGGTCTCGAACCTGGTTTCACACATTTCCAAGCATTTTTAAACTTGGTCCCATAAATTATGCCTAATGGGACTCATTTGCCACCTTGCGTGAATGAGTCCTGTTTGGCCCAAAATCAAAATTAATTCAAATTTTTGGTGGGATTTTATCCTCCTAGATCTGATGTCATCTTGTAGTGTTGTAATTTTTGGATTTCTTGCATAATTAAGAATAAATATTGTTAGAAACCCTAGATCAGACATGCAAACCTAAACACCTTCCACAGAAGAGAAAACATCAAAAAAGCAGAGCTTTGCATGTCAATGTGCAAATTGATATTATTCAGGAATTCAAAAATTACAATGAGATGATTTTTTTTATAAAAGAAAAGTATGCAACCCTAATGTTGACCTAAAATAGTTCAACTAAATAAAGCTTACTTATTAATTAAGTAAACTAATTATTACCTAAGCAAAACCAAAGTAAAGTTATGCAAGTGTAATTAAATATTAATTACACTAACACCCCCCCATAAGTGCAACTTAGGGAGACTAAATAAGCATGCACCTAAAGCTAAGATGAATGCAAGAAAGCATGAATGGGTCCCAACAACAAGGCCTGATCAAGTACCCATGTACAAATGCAATAATGAGGTAGAGAAGGAAAACCCAGTGGGACAACCCCCCCTACAATGAGATGACTGTTGCAAAGAAGCACTGGAAGAACATTGTGGAGTAACACTAGAACTGCAATCTGACAAGCAAGGAAAGATACTTTTTTCTACAAGAAACCATAGCGGAATCATAATAATGCAACAACGGACCTGATGCCACGGAACACTCGAACACACCAAACGGGAACAACCCTAGAATCCATAAAGCAACAGTAGATGAAATGAATGATGACAGAATCTGGAAGCCATGTATCTCGATGCTGATGTCAAAATAAGACTAAAACTCTTCCATGGGAAAAAGTACCATAAAGACTCTGGAACATTAACCACAAATATAGTGGCCCTCAAACTGAGATGGATCCGATGCAGATCATTAACCATAGGCTCTCAATCTAAAGTGTGAACCGATATGAATCTAATACATGGCAAGCTAAGACAAAAATGTGGCCAAAAAAAACTAAGAAACCAGATTACAACCCATTCGAGTTGTCATCAAAACACAATGAAGATTATTATGCAAGAAACCCCCCTGATGGAACTTTATATCACTTCATTTATTACAATCCCCAATGACTAAAAAAGGAGAGAATTCCTAAACATGCATAAACATAAAATTAAAAGGGACCTCAAATCTATGTAGAGGACTGAACCAGCTTTCCAATTCCGCAAGGATGGTGAAAAAAGGATCACCGAGTCAAAAGATATGCCCTCTGGAGTGAAAAACACAAGTTCTGATTTCAAGGACCTGCCACATAAAACTGGAACATAATCAGAAAAAATAACCTACACCACTAGATTGGCGTCAGAATCCTCTTTCCAACGGTATCTTGTTTGCAAAAAAAGGACACCGTACGCAAAAGTTACGCCTGATTTGGTGAAAGTGCTCCAGAATGGCCAATATGGCCTACAAGCAGCCCAGGGGGCTTAAAAAAATTTGGCCCCAAGTCCTGTGCGCGACCAGGGGCTGGTGGAAAGAGGGCTAGAGTGAAGCCCCTAGTCACCCATGTGACCACAGTGGGTGCTAAAGCCGGCGCCAGGGGGCTGGGGCATAGCCCCCGGTCCTCAATAGGACCGCACGTAGATGCAAAGAAGCCTGCGGGGGTTGAGCTCTGCCAACAGGGGTTGAAGGGGGAGCCACCAGCGGCGGCGGCAGGCCAGTGGCCCCTGGGTGGTGCCTTCCATTATAACTGGCAATGTGAAAACCAATGCCATTTTTTGATTTTGTTCTCGATTTTCGTGAAAAAAACTACCTCGGAATGTGTGTTGGGGAGGCCGTACGGCCTCTCTGGCAAATTTTTTTGCCTTCCGGATCAACTTCGCCAAAATCGATAAAATGAAAGGAAATCTTAGGGTTTTGGGGCACTGTGAACGCGATGGCGGTGTCCGTTTTGCTCCAAGATGCTCCGAAAAATAGGCTTCCTCCAGAGCTTGCAAAAAATCACTGAGCTTGAAACCCTCACAAATTTCTTCAATGATGATGAAAATCAGAAAAATAAAAGTCATTCCTAACTTTTTCCAATTCTCTAAATCTAATGATGAAGCCCAATCTGATCCAAGACGCTGCATAAATAAACTCAAGGCATGATACCCTCGAGGAACCCCGAACGAACTCTGCAATAAATTTCTCCAGAATTTGAGAAGGGGTTGCATGTCAAGGCTCTGATACCATGTTAGAAACCCTAGATCAGACATGCAAACCTAAATACCTTCCACATAAGAGAAAACATCAAAAAAGAAGAGCTTTGCATGTCAATGTGCAAATTGATATTATTCAAGAATTCAAAATTACAATGAGATGATTTGCTTTATAAAAGCAAAGTATGCAACCCTAATGTTGACCTAAAACAGCTCAACTAAATAAAGTTTACTTATTAATTAATTTATTATTACCTAGGCAAAACCTAAGTAAAGTTATGCAAGTGTAATTAAATATTAATTACACTAACAAATACAAGTTTATTTCATTCATTATTCACCTAGCAAGTTGAATGAGCATTCTAATAGAAAGTTTGAGTTCACAAGAGCATTCAACCATTCACAAGAGCATTCAAGAGAATTCAAGGGAAAATTATCAATCTTTTTAGAGTATAATTCAAGCATCAATCATCATGTCAAATATTTCATGCATCATGTTTATTTTTGAGCTAATAATTATGATGTAGGGTTTTGTGATTCAAGCAAGCATTTCATTCAAGATCTATCCAGTTCAAGCAAGATTCAAGATCTACATCCATTGGAGCCATCTCATACATGTTTGAAGCCTCTTATTGCTAGGTTTTGGTGAGTTGCAACTTCACATTTTTTTCATTCATCATTCTCCATCCATATTTCATTTTCAAGGTTTGATTACCAAAATGGGGTTTGAGCAAGGCAAACCCCTATCCACTAACCCAACAACATTTTTTCCCTCTCCTTTGTGTGTCACTAGAAGGTCTAGTTTGTAGATTTTCTAAGGAGCAAGATTGGAGAAAAAATTTAAAATCATTCAAAGTTGTCAAAGTTGTCATCAAGTCTTGGAGAACATTGTAGAACACCTATAGGTTGCAAATCAGTGTTTCAAATCCATAAATCAATCAAGAAGGATAGAGTAGACTGAAAAGAGTAGGATCAAAATTTGAAGCTTTAGAAAACCCTAACTAGACTAATTTTCCACTTCTGGTGAATGAGTCCCAGTTTCAATGAAAATTCAAATTTTTACAAGTTTAAACACCCATTTGGTAGATTCCTATTCCCACACAAAAACCTAGATTTTGGATTGATTCCCCAGCTTGGCGAATGAGTCCCAGTTAGCATTAAAGTCAAATTTTCAAATGTTCTAGACCTCCATTTAGTCATTTCCAGATTTCCAGGTGCACACAGTCCTTTCTATAGCTTTCCATGTTGTTTCATTTATTTTTCTAGGTCATTTTGTAGGTCATTGCATTGAATTAGGGTTTAGTGTGGTATTTCAACTTGCATTGCATTTTTATTTCCAAGTTCTTACTTGGTGGTGAACCCCTTATTAGTTTATATTTAGCCCCTAGGACAACCCTCTTGCAAGTTCTCTTTCTCCTTTGCATTGAGATCTCAAGGGTTTTTTCTTGAGTGAAATTTAGTGAAGATTGTCATTCTAGGTCCTAAACCCTAAAAGAAGCAAAATAATTTTCCACCTTTCATAAACTATACTTGATGGAGAGCTTGTTTCAAGGACTATAATCCTCCAGCTATGTTTGTCAATTTGATTCCATTTTGATCCTCAACCTAAGCCTCGAAACCCAAAAATTTACAAAAAATTGCTAACACAGGTGGGAAAAGGAAAAAGGGGGGGGTTCTAACAAACTCCCTTCATTAGAAGGGGGTTTGTAATGAACCCCCCTATATGGTGCAAGTTTTTGTTTATTAAAAGGGGGGTTCATTAGAATGGAGGGGTTCATTTGAACGGGGGTTCATTTGAAGGGGGTGGATGTCATGCATGTTCGAATGAAGCCCCATCATTTGAAGGGTTTCCTTTGTTTGAAGCCATTTAAATTTTTTTTGATGGGTGTTCCTAATTTTTCTTCATGCGAAAAATTGTAACCAACCATTGTGGATTCAACCTTACAAATGTATTATAACTTTGGAGTACATTCTTATAGAGGAGAAATTTGTGGACATATTCATGGAATTTTTAGCACAAACTTGTTACCTTCAATTGTGATTGATGCTTGAGGTGAAGGAATTTTTACTTTTGCATTCTTCATGTGGCCTCCTTCATTCAATTTTTTTCCATGCTTCCTATCATGTTTTCACCTCTTTTTTGGAGAGGAGTTTTTCTCCTTTATCTAGTCTTTAAAGATCTTCTCATTGTACATGCAAGCCTCATCAAGCCTTAGTCCTTCGACCCATATTTTATATTTCATGCATTTTCATTTAGAATTTTTGTTCCACCCTAAGTTTCACCATATATTTTTAGTTCTCATCAATGGCTACCCATTCGAACTTTTTGCTAGTAAATGACACCTATGCCAAGGAGACCTTGTATCTCCCTATTTATTTATTTTAATGTATGAGGTATTGGACATATGTATTATAGGGCTATTTGGTAGGGATTTCTTACAAGATTTGTTCCTTCTTTTCGTTAGAGTATTATTCTCTTATCATATATTTATTGATAATACAATTATTTTTGAGATGGGATCTATTTTTTTAGCTAAGGAATGGAGAATAATTCTCAATAAGTATGCAAATTATTTAAGATATTTTTTAAATTTGATAAGAGTGTTTTATTCTTCTTCAATACTCCCCAAGAGATATAGAGTAAGATATCTCAAATTTGGGAGGTATACTTAAGAAACTACCTTGTGTATTTCACTATTCATTTTTAAAATACTTTTGATATAATAATTTCTTTACTTGAAAGGTTTTTGTTGGATGGAAAGGTGGTATGTTGATTCAAGTTGGTAAATTATAATTACTCAAAATTTCTCTTGAGAGAATACTTATTTATCTGTTTAAAATTCCTCGATATATAGTCAATAAAGTGGGGAGGATTCAAATAATATTATATTATTGTTAGAGGTGAATAAAAAATAGATCATTTCTCTAATTTATTGGTACAAGGTCTACCTACCAAAATTCATGGTATTTTTGGTCTTAGGAGAATAAAACATTGTAATAAAGATCTTATGGATAAGATCAAATAAAGATTTATGAATGAGGATAATAGTTGGATTGAAATTTTGAAAGATGATTATCTTTATGAACAAAAATAATATGAGTTTATCACAATGGGATTTTCTCCCATAGGGTATTCTATTTGGAATAACTTTGTTAGGTTTGAAACTTTACTAGGAAAGGAATCAATTTGGAAGGTAGGAAATGTGACTAGCACTAATATTTTGGATGATTCTTGGCTTGATAAATCTATCATCTATTCTTTATAAGCATGTTCGTTATTAGGCCATCTTGGTATTTAAAAATTCCTTTGGTTCCTTGGTGACTAATTAATTGGAGTTTGGTGAGGATGAGAAGACTTGGAATCCTTTTTTACTTATTCCATCAATCAAGAGTGTCAATTGGTGGCTTCTAACATTATAAATTAGTTGAAATGATTTCATATATGTCAATTTTATTGAGAAAATGAAATTGTGTGTTTTGATATTAAAATAAGGGGAAGGGCCCTTGAACCCAATAGTTTAAGTAGAAAAAAATATCAAAATTCCATCAAGGCCATAGACCAAAAGAAATAAAAAGGAGGCATATATACCTCATATAGTGTCCACAAAAGTAAAGTAGATATGCAAACTAGTACAACTATGAAACAACAAAGACAACACTAGAACAGTAATAGTAGGAACAAAATAGAACCATGAATTTTTAGAGGAGGAGATGATCTCCCAGTTAGCCTTAAGTAGGTCCATGATCATCCTCCAATATTTAGGATTGTTTGAGTTCTCAACCAAGGTCCTCAGGGTCATCTCCTCTGCTCTTGCCCCATTTTCCTTCAATATTTTTTTATTTTAGACTTCCTAGACACCATTCCAAAGATGCCATGTTGTATGATCCAATCCAACACCATAAATATTTTACCAATATCTTCTTCAAGGGCCTCCATCCTTCTTTTTATTTCCTCACCATATCTTTTGAACTCATCCTTTAGGGGGTTGGTGATCCGGGGGATATTTTCAGTGAAAATTAAAGTATCTCCAAAACTCCTAATTTTAGCACCATCAGAAAGATCTTAATGTCCTAATTCTAGCACAACTTGAACGGAGCGAAAAGGAGTCTATTTGCTCAAGTTACAGTCAGTCAAACTTTTGGTCAAACTGGCACTATGGGGCATCTAGAAAGGTGAAAAAAATGATCATCTCAAAAATCATTGAAAACAGCATCAAGTTGAAGAGCTCGTCGAGACGATTCCGGCAACGTTCGTTTCGTTGAAATCCGACATCGTATGCTCAAGATATTGGCGGTCAAAGTTTCTAGTTGACTTAGTTGACCATAAGGTACAGGTGATGACGTCAGCATGACAACAGCAGCATGAGGTTGCCGAGGTGGACCAATTAGAACTTGACACGTGTCATCTGTTTGCTTTTCTTGTATTAACTAGCCCGAAGCCTTATCAAAATGGGCTATTTTTGTTGTATAACTCCCTAACCACTAAAACAAAAGGGATCTAAATGACAAATAAGCCAGTATACGAATTTTTGAAGGGGGTTAGACATTTAATATTCTTGTTAAGCCTATTTAGGCTAATTTTTATGTATATAAAGGGGAGTGAGAGTGAGTTTTAGATTAAGAATTTTTGGAATTTTCAAGTTAAAGAAAATACAGGTGACATAGTGGAGAACAGGTGATACGAAAGAGGGAACTTGTGGAGATTTTTGAGCCATTTTTGTACGTCGGAGTATTATTATGCTGCCGAAATGCTTGAAGAGATGGTCTTGGTGCAATTGTAATTTCTTTTTGGAGATTAATCGGATCGGTCTCACTCTATTAGAGTGGACCCGGAGACATAGTCACGATTGTGGTGAACTCCGTTATCAGATTGTTTGCACTTTTTCTCTCCTTGTCTCTCATGTTCTGATTTTCACCTTGAGTTTTAAGTTCTAATGCATAGTTTCATTAATGTATGCTTGAATTTGTAATTCCGCAAAGTTGTTTTTAATTAAGCATTCAAAAGCAATTTAGTCTAGATCCTATACAAATCAAGTGGTATCAGAGCTTAGTTGACTATTATTGCAGTTGTTTTCTTGAATGCTAACGAGATCCAGGATTCAGAAAGGTGAAGGCAAGCTTGAAGACTTTAATCCTGAGATCAAGAAGCGAAGAAGTTTTCTGAAGATGTCTGTGTCTGGAATGGAGGTTCCTGAAGAAATCAGTGAGCAGGAATTCCGAAGAGCATTCCTCGAGATGAAGGCTAAGGTGGACATTCTTTTCCAAGAAAGACAAGAACGGAAGGAATGTGAAGGAGGTTCGTCGAAGAAAGATGTTCATGAAGACAAGAAAGGAAACAACATGGAGATGGTGGCAAGCAACCAGATCACCCCTTTTCTCCTTCTCCTCCCTCTTCTCCTTCTTCTCCATCTTCTCCTCATTCTACTTCTTTTAATCCTTTCAAGAATGGGCATAAGCCTAAAATTAAGTTGGATGTAAAATTTGATTTACCAAAGTATTGTGGTGAACTTAATGTTGAAAAATTGGATGATTGGATTCAGCAAGTAGAAGTCTACTGTAGAGTCCAGAACCTATTAGATGATGTTGATAGGATCCAATTAGCTACTCTTCGGTTAGGAGGTACAGCTTTAACCTGGTGGGAGAGTAAGACTAAGGCAGAAGTTTCACAACATGGTAGAGTCAGTTTAACTTGGGCAGAATTTATTAATGCTCTTAAAAAGAAATTCTATCCCTTAGGCCATATGCAACAGTTAATGATGGACTGGCAAATGTTTAGGCAAGGGAAGGGTCAATCTGTCCAGGAGTACACCCATGAATTTAGAAAAAGGGCTATTGCTTTGAATGTTCCTTTGTACACCCAGGACACGTTGTTGAAGTACATAGGAGGTCTGCATTCCTACCTTAGGCATTCTATTTTGGTTTTGAATCCTAACAACTTGGATGAAGTTTGTGTCCAAGCTACCCACTTAGAGTCAAGGGGTAAAGGATCTTTTATTGATAAGTTTGATAATGATGTAAAGAAATATTCTAAGGTTGCAGAGACAGGGAAAGGAAAGAAGGCAGCTACAGTTAAGAAGGATGACAAGCTTCCTTGCTCTCATTGTGACAGGAAGGGTCATGATGAAGATCATTGTTGGAAGTTGTATCCCAAATTGAAGCCTAAGTGGGCTCAAAGATAGAATCAAAAACAGAAGGGTAAGGAGAAATCCACAAATGTTGTTATGGATCTTGGTTCCGATTCTGATGATGAAACTAAGATAACAGCTATGGGTTTGAAAGGTAAAGCTCCTAATTCCAATGTTTCCTTTGATAGTTGTGCTTCTACTTCTAAATTTAATGATGCCTCTAAAGATGAAAAAAGGAATGAGCTTTTTCATTTAAGGGTTGTTGCTAAGAACAGTAAAATTGATGCACTCATAGATAGTGGTTCTCAAGTTAACTTAATTTCTGAAAGTGTTGTAAGAAACTTGGGATTAAAAACTACACAGCATAAGAAATCTTATCCACTAGGCTGGATTTGTGAAAATGATAAGTTGCAAGTAACAAGACAATGCACCTTAAGATTCACAATCACTAGTAAGTTTGTGGATGAAGTACAGTTTGATGTGGTTCCACTGGATATCTGTGGGATAGTGCTTGGTAGCCCTTATTTATATGATCGGAAAGCAATTTTCTACAGGGAAAAGAATCATTATCACTTCTTTAAAGAAAGCATATAGTATATTGTACAATCTCACTGGATAAAGACTAATCGTTCTTTTACAAACACGGGGCAATTAAAGAGGGTGATTAATGCAAGTAAAGATCTAACTCTTATGTCTGTCAGCATAGGCAGTTCTAGACAGGAACTTGGAGTAGCTAACCAGGGTCAGATGTCACAGGATGCACCAACAGTACAGCATGAGGGAATGGTGATTGAAAGCATTGATGGTCCCTTGGGTAAAAATGCTTCTCATGTGAAAGATCGATATGTTGTTGATTTATTCTCTTTCATCTCTGCATTATTGTTCAACTTGATGCTAGTCAATTTTTGTTGGATAGTGGCTATGACAGTTGATGTAGATGCTTATGGAAGTGATAAAGTGATGTTTATGTTCAACAATGTTGTTGCAGTCTTCATTGTGATTGTGAGCTAGGTATTCAAATGTACAGGACAAGTGGGGAGGCCAAGTCCTCACTCAATGTTTGACTAAATGCCACTTTTGGAGGTCCAAAAGTTCTCCAGTGGGGAGGCCTGATCCAGGGGATATTTTCAGTGAAAATTAAAGTATCTCCAAAACTCCTAATTTTAGCACCATCAGAAAGATCTTAGTGTCCTGATTCTAGCGCAACTTGAACGGAGCGAAAAGGAGTCTGTTTGCTCAAGTTACAGTCAGTCAAACTTTTGGTCAAACTGGCACTATGGGGCATCCAGAAAGGTGAAAAAAATGATCATCAAAAATAGTTTCAAGTTGAAGAGCTGGTCGAGATGATTCCAGCAACATTCGTTTCGTCGAAATCCGACATCGTATGCTCGAGATATTGGCTGTCAAAGTTTCCAGTTGACTTAGTTGACCAGAAGGTACAGGTGATGATGTCAGCATGACAACAGTAGCATGAGGTTGCCGAGGTGGACCAATTAGAACTTGACACGTGTCATCTATACAATGACATGGCAGAGGATGTGGTAGGTGACATGGCATACAGTACATCCCAGTCAGCATTACGTGGTAGCTCAGTCAGCGGTGTCGGTGAATAAAATTCTGCCATGTGGCAGTCTTCTAGAGTGACACGTGTACCCTATTTTCTCCATCGACGAAGAGAGTTTGTTTGTTTGTTAAAAGGTTTGTTGAACGGGCTCAAACCCGTGACTCCAATGATAACGGCCATTTTTGTACGACAGAGTATTGTTATGCTGCCGAAATGCTTGAAGAGATGGTCTTGGTGCAATTGTAATTTCTTTTTGGAGATTAATCAGATTGGTCTCACTCTATTAGAGCGGACCTGGAGACATAGTCACGATTGTGGCGAACTCCGTTATCAGATTGTTTGCACTTTTTCTCTCCTTCTCTCTCATGTTCTGATTTTCACCTTGAGTTTTAAGTTCTAATGCATAGTTTCATTAAGATCAGTTGGTAGCCCTTTTTTTCTCTTTATCCTCCATATTATGGGTGAGGTCAATGCGGGTATCCTCAAAATTTTACATTTCCTCAATCTCAATATTTAGGCTATTATTTTTATCATCCTCCCCCCACTCTATTTATTCTAACTCATCTTTATTATTTTCTCCCAAGAAATCATCATCACTGCTAATCTCCCTTTCCTCATCAACACTAAAAACCTCATCTTCTACCTCTAGCTCAGTGTTATCCTAACTATCTTCCTCACACTCAAGAAGGAAGTCATCATTTAAGTAAGCCATATACACATCATCAAAATCTAAATTTTTCCATTAATATCTTTCCCTTTATTCTTTTGGCTTACGCTAGATAATTTGACAAAGCATCTCTCACTAGATCCACTACTATTCAGACCCACATTGCAAGGCTTTGGGTCATCCCCAATTTCAATAGTAATAGAGATAGGGTGCTCCACCTTCACCTTTTTCACACTCTTAAGAGGTGGGGAAGTAAGTATTTTTTGGGGGTAGCAATCTTCACTACCACCCCAGAAGGTGGATTTGGGGAAGCAAGGGTAGGGATGCCCTTTTTTAGGTTTTTGTTTAGAGCTCAACAAGAGGGCTTTTCATAAAGACTATAGAGGATTTTCAATGAGTTGTAACACCTCAAAGGAAGCCATGTGAGAGGGATTCTTCTATGGGGTAGTGTCACACATAAATTGGTAAAGGGCATAGCTTAAGCCTTGATGTAGGGGTGAAGAGGCTCCTTTGGTAATGCAAGCCATGAGGGAAGAAAGTAGAAAAAAGGCACATTTATCTAATATTTGTGATGAGCATGCTTTAATAATTGAAAGTGTTAGCCATGAATATTAGTGTATCTACCCTTGAGAGTGAAATAATGGATAGGATGAATACTTAATAGGTTTTAGGGGAGGCAATTTACCCTTTTGAAATAATTTTATAGATGCACAACCTTGCCACCTTCCTCAAAAAACTTTTCTTTGAGTTTCTAGTACTTCCCATTGTAGGTTTTTGCAACCTTAAGACCTTTGCATTGAAGGATCATGGCCTTCATAATTAGGCTAGCCATAACTTAAAACTGCACACCACCAACCACATCATTTCTTGCATTGTAGGAATTAGATAATTTTGAGGTGAGGTTATTGTCATGACCCTACATAGCTTAAAAAAAGGGGTCAAGCCAGCTTCCTAAAAAAAAATCCATAATTTGATATTTTGTTTAAGCAAGACACAGGATGGAGGTTCAAATTTTTTTTGGGCCCCCCATTATGGTAGTAAGGAGAATTAACAAAGATAAAAGAGCTAGACATTAGCACAAAGCTCACTATAGTTCTAAAAAGGAATGGAGTTCAAAATTCAAGATGAAGACTGCTCAAAGGAGGTGATAAATGGCTTGTGTCAAGCTTGCAATAAATTATGGTTCTAGTTTTCCAATTAAGCCACTTGTTAATATTATTGTACTTAAGGCATGAGAGAATGAGATGAAATGGATCCTTAGTTGATATGCCAATATGGAAATCTTTCCTTTCCATTATAACTCCGCTCAGCCAAAAATCTATTCAGCTTGGGGCATGAAGGGATATAATTATAAAATTTAAAGATGAAATGATGACCTCACCCTTCATGTGACGAGGGAATGAATCCTCATGATTCATTATAATAATATTAAAATTATTCTTCGTCCTTTCTTCAAAAGGAAAAAGGTAATCCTTGTTAATATTATGTATATTATATATTTATCACTAGATCTTGGGGGGACCAAAAATTTGATGAAGTGGTTGCTAAAAGGAGTAATAAATGGCTTGTGTCAAGCTTGCAAGAAATTATTGTTGGAAATAGGTGCCTCAACTTCTGGCTTGGAACCTTTGTTTAAGACTTGGTGGATTTCCTTCATCTTTGGCCTTTACCACTCTACCGTTGGGAGCATCTCTTGGAGGCGTGATTGTATGATTTAGCGCTCCACGAGCCTTTTTCATTTGGTCCGCGGTTGGCCAGTGTTAACGCCATACCGTGGAGTCAATTTCCTTCACTGGTAGTAGCGTGGTGGACTTTTTGATCAACTGGAACATTTATCTCCCTACCACGGGGGTTGCTTGAAGGTGGCACAATGGCGCGGTGAAGGGTGACAGTCGACGAGAACATTTATCGCCACACGTTGTGGCCTTTCGGCCATGGTGTGGTGGCGCAGTAAACCATGACGGATAGCGTAGGTAGTTACCTCCTTATCGAGAAGGGTTTCTCATGGCTCGGTGGTTACGCTATGATGGTGGCGGGCTGGTGGATGAATGCCTATTGCTATACCATGGTGGTCTCATCACTCAGTCACGGTGGTGTGGTATGTCTACCGCCAGACCTTGAAGGCTTAGTCTGAGCTAAGTGGTAGCATGGTACACTGCTCTACCATGAGGACCGATCGATTAGCATGTAGTGGTGCGGTAAGAGAAGCTCGGTGCTTCGGTGGTAGGTATGACTCATGGTCAAAGATATGGATGAGTAATGTTACGAAACGTTGTGTGATAAGACTCGTTGATTTTACATCATTGTTGTAAATCAACAATTGATTGGTCGATTGCTTGAAGAGTTGAAAGCATTAACTGCAAAGCTCAATTCGGTGGGTGACAGGATCCGATTATAGGAAGCAAAATTAAATGAAGGGTGGCCTGATACATGATTGTAGGGTGACTTGGATAGGAAGTGATCAGATTTGTCTGTCAGAAGAAAGGTGTATAATTATGGCACCGATTGGTTGTTGATTGGATGATAAGAAATAGTCAAAAGATTTCTATAGTCACTATGGTGACAATGAGATTGTATTATTTGTATGTTGTAATAGCATTGTAATAGAGGGAATTTTGAGAGAGGTCTATTAACTTTGTAGGTAAACTTTTTACTATAATACAAAGTGATTGCTCTTGGTGTGGTGGGTTTTTTCCTGAAAGGATTTTCCCACGTAAATTTGGTGTGTTCTTTGTTTGTATGTTTTCTTTTTGTTACTCTTGTTATCCTGTATGTGTGCATCTTATGTGTATGAAAGTTTTAAATGATGGTTTTTTTCACTTCTCCTCTGAGGTATTGGTGTTAGGAAAGTGTATTTTGCACCGAGCTGCTTTTCCTTTCAAGTGGTATCAGAGCTTGGCCAATTGTGTTATCCTTGTTAGTAGGGTTGGTTTTTTGTGCTAATATTGTTCCAATGGGAGTCTTCCAAAGTTAGAACCAAGTTCTGTTTGAGATGGTGAGTACATCAGGTAGAGTAGAAATTGAAAAATTCAATGGTGAAAACTTTGAGTTGTGGAAACTCAAAATGGAAGACTTGCTTGTGGATAGAGACCTCTGGGTTATTGTGTCTAGAGCTATGCCACAAGGTATGAAGCATGAAGAATGGAACCTCGCAGATAGAAAAGCAAGAGGTCTGATAAGACTCTATTTGGCTGACTCTGTACTCCTGAACGTTCATGAGGAGAAGACTACAACTTCGTTATGGACGAAGCTTGGTGATATTTATCAGGGAAAGTCTCTGGTAAATAAGTTATTCCTGAGGAAGAATTTGTACTCCTTGAAGATGGAATAAGGTGCATTTGTTGCAAACCATCTGAACTCATTTAATATGAGTGTTGCTCAGTTGGCATTTGTGGGTGTGAAGATAGAGGAGGAGGATCGATGCATGCTTTTTTTATGTTCATTACCTGACACTTGGGATCATCTGGTAATGGCTATTGGAAGTACAACTAATTTCAAGATGGAAGATGTGGTTGCTTTGCTGCTATCAGAAGAAATGTGGAGGAAGTCTTCAGATATGGCCAAAGAGGCCCTTGGGTTTGGGGTAGATTGAAGGAGAAAGGCAAGAAGAAGGACAAGAAGTCAAAATCCAAATCTGAAGGGAGATTAAAGTCTCTTGGTAAAAATTCCAAGGTGAAATGTTGGAATTGTGGGCATCCTGGCCTTATCTGAAAGGATTGTAAGGAGAATAAGAAAAAGAAGAATAACTCTTCAAATAATGAATCTTCTCAAAGTGAAGCAGATGCCTTCATTGCAGCCTTGGCAACTCAGGCATTAGATGATGCCTGGTTGATTGAATCAAGTGCATCTTTCCACATGACATCTCATAGAGAGTGGTTCACTAAGTATGAAAACTATGATGGTGGAAAGGTGTATCTGGAAAGTGATTCAACACTAGAGATTATTGGTCATGGAAGAGTCAAAATATAATTCCCTGACAGAAGAATCAAAGGGATTGGTGGTGTACTAGACATACTAGGTTTGGCTCATAACTTACTTTTTGTCAGTAAGCTAAATGATGCTGGTGTGGAAGTTTCCTTGTCGAGTAAAGGATGTAAGATGGCTAGAGGTGCAATGGTGTTGTCTAAGGGTGTACGAACTAGCACTCTATATAAGCTAGATGCACGTCTTGTTCAATGTAATAATGTCTCTGTAAAATCAAGAAAAGTTGCTCGTGTAGAAAAAGAGGATGAAGATTCTCTGGGTGCAAATGCATTGGAGGTAAAACTCCCTACAGAGAAGACCATTATGTGGCATCATAGACTCGGTCACATAGGTGAGAAAGGTTTAAAAACCTTGAAAAATAAAAATCTTGTTGAAGGGCTTGTTGATTGTAACCTTGAGTTCAATTTTTGTGAACACAACATTTATGAAAGGAAACACCACGTTTCTTTTTATTCGAGTCCTCATAAATCTTCTGGTGTACTAGATTGTGTTTGTTTTGATTATGTTTTTTTTATTCATGATTATTCGAGAAAGGCATTTATATACTTTCTTAAGAGTAAATCAGAAGTGTTCAGTGGATTTAAAGAATTTAAAACTTTGGTAGAAAATCAGACTGGAAAGAAAATCAAATGCTTAAGGACGGATAATGGTGGCGAGTTTTGTTTTGCAGAATTTGAAAGTTATTGCAAAGACCATGGGATTAAAAGGCATAAAACTACACCTTATACTCCACAATAGAATGGAGTTTCTAAAAGGTTGAACAAAATGTTAATGGAGAGAGTGAGAAGTATGTTGAGCAGTGTTGGTCTGGAGTAGAAGTTCTGGGTTGAGGCTATGGCTATAGCATGTTACCTAGTAAATCGTTCACCTTACTCTACTCTTATTGAAAAAACACCTTTGGAAGTGTGGTCTAGTAAGAAGCCCTCTCTGAGACATATTCGTGTCTTTGGCTATGAGGCATATGCATATGTGTCAAATGAGAAAAGATCTAAGTTGGAGAACAAGGTTGTTAAATGTATCTTCATCAGCTATGGAGTTGGTGTGAAGGGATACAAGCTTTTGAATCCTGATACTGAGAAGGTTTTGTACAACAGAAGTGTAATATTTCATGAGTTGAAGCCTTCAGTAGTTTATCTACAGTTAGAGACAGATAAGAGAGAAGAGAAGAATGATGTAGTTGACATTCCTCAAACTCCAGAAAAGGAGGAAATACATAGTGTACCTGAAACTGAGGAGAGTTCAAGCAGTTGTTAGAACCCAAAAATTCCATGAAAATCCTAAGGTTTTTTCCATTTAAAATCTAGTATTTTCCTATCTTTCCATAAAATAATTCACTTTTCCCCTTGCATAATTATAAAACACCTTACACTGCCAACTATATTAGACCTTTATAAATCTTTCACCCTTTACCGCTTTACTGCAACCTTTTTCAAAGTGGCTCGCGGTATAGAGTTGATGGTTAGTAAGCAGTCATGATGACTGTTACTGCTATATCTCACATAGTCTTCAAACCAACCGTGGTGGTGAGGTGATAGTCGGTGGTTAAGAAGTGAATGAACACAGGCGGTGGATGGAGCTTACCACACTACCATTGGTGGTCATCTCACAAACCACAGTAGCATGGTGAAAAGTTAGCAAGCGGCGAAGATAGCTACCATAGTACTGTTGGCCGTCATCACAGTGACCGTGGTAATGCGGTAGGTGGTTAGTGTAGTAGTGAATATTAATCACCGCGATACCGTAGCTAGTCAGGATGGAGACTGCGGTGGCGTGGTAGATAGGGAGGCGATGGAGGTTAATAGTTAGCGATCAACAAATGATTACCGCAGTACCACAGGGGGTCATCTCACAAACCACGGTGATTGTAGTGAACAGGAGACAGATAGCGAAGTGGCAGCGATGGCGGCTACCGCCATACTATGACCAGACAAAGAAGGTACCGTGATGACACGGTAGACAGTTAGTGTGATAGTAAATGTTGGCACCGCGGTATCGCAGGAGGACGAGGAGTTGATCGCGGTAGATCGGTAAGATAAAAGGAAGCTACGGAGGAAAGGAATAGACCGTAATAGGTAAACCGCTATATCGGCGGAGGGATAAACATTGATCGTGATAAAGCGGTAGAAAGGAACGGGCTGCGACAGTCAAAGTCAAAGCACCGCAAGACCATTGGGAGTAGATAAAGTGACCGTGGTAGAGCGGTAAGAGTAAAGGAAGCCACGGGGAAATAAAATATTAAAAGCGGATAAGATATAAAGCAAAATCAAGGGCAAAACTATTGTAAGAAATATTTAATTTTCCGAGAGGCAACACAATTAAATATTTTAATTGTTGTCATGAATGTAAATGGCTATAACAGGAATATGAAGGGTTGTAACCCTTGAGATGTAAGGTATTAATATTTCATAAAATCAGTCAAACAAGAAGGATGGTAGGGGGTTAGAGTAGGAGAGTTTTTTCAAGAAAATGGACTGGGCAAATGTAAATAATGACAGACCTTTTTTGAAGCAGAGCAATGGATGAATTATTTTGAATTGCTGAAACCTTCTTGTTTTTAGTTGTTGTGTTGAAATAATATATATTTCTTATTTAATTATCTCCAACTTGAAGTCCTTTTATCATTTAAATCAATATATCAAGCATATGTTTGATTTCTTTGTGTGATTTTTATTTGCCGGTGTTTACAAGTCAGAATTAAATTCCTTCAAGTAAGTCACAGTGATTTAGGATTTCTTTTGGATTGTTGAAGTAGAATTTG